>VCII01000367.1:0-30754 GCA_006030095.1 Triplophysa siluroides
TCGTTTCAACAGGCCCCACTAATTTTCTCGACTCTCTGTTTTTATGAGGTGTAACCATTTTCAGTTTTACAGTAATGGAGGGGCTCATTATCCGTCCATTTCATAATCCCTACATGTGCGACTCCACGCTTTGGATCTGTGACTTTCTCCCCGCTCTGATGTGCATTTAAAGGCACACCACCCTTACCAAAGCCTCTGGAAATAAGATGTTTAGGTCATTAACTTTTATCCCTTGACTGGGTGAGCCATTTACAAGAGAATGCCAGGACCTCATAATCATAAAAATCTCTTAAGATCCAGAAATGGTAACGAGGAAAATGAACAAAAAAGTGCTGATTTTTTGGGTGTAAGTGTGTGCATGTTTGGACACTATCAAACAGAAATTGTTCAACGACCTTGTCTTCTTTCTGGCTCCTTTGAGACAAACCAGAACTGTGTCATGTGCAAAAAATATCTTATATAACAATGTTCAATACATTAGTCTGGCAAATCAGACAAAGAAATGAAGGGACATAAATAAATGGAAGTGTGGAATGTGGATATTTTAGGTCATATAGACCCTGTCCTTGTTAGTTAATAACCATTACACATTCACAGTTGATGGTTGAGTAATGGTGGCCAATGCAATCCAAAAGCCACAGCAGGGCATTTAGCAGCTGAATATTATGCCTGGTGCATTGTGGGTAGTGTGACCATCCTTTGGGAATTGGGCGTGAAATCGTTGCGCCATGGCTTTATGTGTGGGTGTGTTCCCTGTAATTTTGAGCCTCTGACTGTGTGTGTAAGTAAATATGTAGTTGTGTCTGTGTGTGCTAACAGAAGTGACAACACAACAAAATTAAACAAATTAAACATTTCTTACAATTTCCGATTGCAAAGTATTTTTATTATGAACGGAATATATAAAAAAAAATGAGTTGTGACTTTTACCCTTAAAGTTCTAGTGTATGAAATTTAGCGGTATCTAGCAATGAGGTTGCAAATTGCAACCAACGGCTCATGCCACCGCTCCCATTCTAAGCACTACAGCGGCTGACACAGAACTAAGATGTCGTCACATTTTCTCTTCTTTGCTGAAGAACATATTTACGAAACGCGCTCTGTAGAGCAGTTTGTCCATTTAGGGCTACAGTTAAACATCATGGCGAATTCCATGCAACTGGACCCGCAGTATACAGTTTGTATGTAGAAATAGATCATTCTAACATAACACTTCATTATGTAAGGTCTTTATACACATCTGAAGACATACTCATGTATATTATATTGCATTTCTGTCAATTGATTCCAAAAAAAAAAAAAAACACATTGGACCTTTAATCATTTCATAATTCAAAAATGTACGTGCCTGTTTTACTGCATTTACATGCAACGTAAGCTACAGCAGCACACATTTTGATTTCATACGATTGTTTGTTTATTTAACTGCTAATTACTGAATGCATTTGTGCTAATAATAAATAAATAACAGTTGAGTAACTTCTTTAATTACATTTTAACACTCTCAGTCAGTCACAGCTATAAACACCTATAAATCAATAATTGAGAAAAATGTTCATATAATGTATAAAACAGCATTAGCATAACTAAAGGATACAATATCCATTGACGTTATACTTTAAAAGAACTGCATTCTGTTCACTAAGAATGTTTTTTATGTATTTGCATTGAACAATTAGGCCATTGTTTATCCAACAAGCACCAGCATTAATGGGAGCTCATTTTTCTTGCTCGGAGGCATGTGCATGCATACATGCTAACAATATTCAGCTGTCTTCCTAGTTAAGATAATGAAGGTAATTACCTAGCTAGTGAGATTAATTAATTGGGTCTTAATTCAATTCAAAGTTTTATTGGCATGACAAAAATACACGTGTTGCAAAATCATAAACATTCTTCATACAAAACAGATTGTGGACCAGCATTTCCAAATTAGATTAATTCACCTCCTCTTGTAGAGCACAACTGTTCGCATACTGAAAAGCAGCATGCAAATATTTTGCTTTTGTCAATTTTGTGCTGAAGGTTAATGTTGTTGTCTTTCATTTACATTAGTACAAGAGGTATGAGAGCCTGTGGTATATTACGAATATACACACGCTTAAGGGAGATTGTTGGGCACATTCAATACACCACAGCCCTTCAGTGCCTTAGTGTTTTGTATTGTAAACAGTTATGATAGAATTATATTTATTAGAGGTGCATAGATATAAAATAAATTCTTCACATGGACTATAGGCCATTGATGATGTTTAAAAACAACAAATGATCAGGGCCGATACATCAAAAGAAAATAGGAAAATGAATAAATGTGTGCTTTGTATTTAGAATATGTTAAGAAACATCATCAGTTTGAGGTTCAATATCAATAGTGATTATAAGAATTAATAACATTTAGAAAGTTAAGAAATGTTAATTAAATCTTCAGAATTGGAATCACTCGGAATAATCGGCTTTCGGCATTTGTGGAGAAATCTAGTATCGGTGCAACTCGAATATTTATATAAAGACTCTTGACAATTATTTTCATTAATTCTTTCCTTTAGAGGAGTAGTTCACCTTAAAATTGAAAATTCTGTCATCATTTACATGCTCTCTTGTCATTTCAAACCTGTATGACTTTCTTTCTTTTGCAGAACACAAAAGAAGAACAGAACAGCACAGCACCCTTCTAATATAACCAATGCAAGTCAATGGGGGGCTGTTATCAACATTCTTCAAAATATCTTCTTTTGGGGTCTGCGGAAGAAAGAAGTCATACAGGTTTAAATCGCCAAGAGGGTGAGTAAATGATGACAGAATTTTCAATTTGAAGGTGAACTACTCCTTTAATATTTATTTTTATCAGCTATTGTGGTTCTGCACAGAAGACAGATGTGTTCTTTGCTGAAAAGTGCAAGTGTTATTAACCTATAGACTATTTTTGTGATGTAGACAAAATATCAGCAGAAACACAATGCTGTTCAGTCCAAATTTCTGGACAAGCAGCTCAGTTCCTCCTCTGAACACCTGTACTGCTTCCACAAGCGTGTCTCTTAACCCAAAGCTGTTCAGGGGGTGGTAAAACATAGACCAACTGTCTAAGCTGTGAAACATATTCCCACCCACTGCGGCTCGGCGAATGAGAAATGACTGCAGCGGCACTCCCACGGGAGACCGAGGATTAGAATAAAAATGCAATGGGTCACTCCTCATCTCTTCTAATGAGTCTCGGATGCCCTCTTTCCTTCACCAAATCCAGCTTCGATGAAAGAGAGAAAGCAAATGACAGTCATAGTCAAACCGTTTAATAGATAAATGTGTTCACAGTGACATGCGCATCAGATATAAACCTGCTTTAACCGGAGCGTTTGCCACCACACACGCCCACACGCATAAATCTAAGGACATACCATCATTCCCCAGGACCCATCAAAGCAATTCTTCCCAGCCTCGGGACAAAGCCTTGGTCGTTCTCTCTTGATCCCTTTGAACTCGATTTAAAAGTAAATATGCTGTTCTCCTGCTGTGTGTCAAAAGCATCAGGCACTCTGTAACACAACTCTCACACACTCACCAGAGCACCTCAGCGGTTTCCCCGTATAGTAGTTAGTTTGTGTCCAAGAAAGAAAAAAGAATACGAGAGAGAGGGAGAGAGGAAGAGAAAGCCTCAGGACAATTTTCATTTTCTCTTCGCAAGCTTTGAGTTAAGAGCCCAGAGTCTCTGCTCACGGGAGTTCAGCCTTCATCTCATATGCCTCTCTCCTGGCTCTGGCTGCCGTCTAAATTAAAACAACATTATAAGAAATAGAAAACATAGGCGAGAAAAACAACATCAATTGTTTTGCGAAATATTTCGCATAATGTACAGAATGTGGTGTCATTCAGGGACAGTTCACACAAAGACAAATATTCTTTCATTATTTACTCAGCCTTCGTGTTCCGATCGATCCCGCATGCATTTTTTAACATCCTCACATGCAACGATTTATAGTGACTGCTGGACGTCGAGCTCCAGAGGGAACCATAAATGTATCATGAAAGGATTTCACCCAACATGTGCACTTTATTCAAGAAGAAAACCCATGACATTTGATGTTATTGACATCCGACCCGCACTGTGCTGTAAATGTCTGAAATGACATGAGGTTGAGAAAATACGGGTGAACTATTCCTTTCAACGCACACGTTTAAAACACACATTTCAGTGTTGATCTATCTAAAGTGAATTATATTGAATTCATATCAAATTTACACCAGCATACGCTGTGCCAAAACGTTACAGAGCACCTGCGGTTTCTCCATAATGACTTTGGCAAGAAAGTGGGCCCACTGATTCCATATCAGTGCTGTCATGAACCCAGTGTGGCTCTAAAGTACTTCAGACATCAGGCGGTTGTGTGTTCTCGACAGCTTCAGAGGTTTCTGCGGTCACTGCCATAACATCGCAATACAGTACTGAACTGTACCGTGTAACATAAATGTACGTCGTCTTATCCAGAAATGCAGACTGAACTATTTTTCTGCTGCTATTTTGTCTACAGCATGAAACCAGTGTCTAGATTAATAATACTTGAAACCTGCTCATGTACGGATGCTTTTTTTATCTGCTTTAACATTTACACAAAGCTATAATAATAGCATAAAAAGTACATGCTGTATAACTTTTTCGTGTATTTTCTAAACAGCAAACTAACCAAACTCTTCTCAAAAGCAAATATTTTTTTGTCAAATATTTAGCACTAATAATAATAATAATAATTATTATTATTATTACAATAATAATAATACATTTTCAATACATGTATTATTATTATTAATAGTGATGATACTGATGATAATAATAATACTCAATAACAACATCAACAATAATAAAAATAGCAAATATGTTTGTCAAATATTTAACGCTAATAATAATTAATATCATAATAATAAACATTGAATAATAATACATGTTCAATTATTTTATTATTAATTGTAATTATAATAATTTGTATTATTATAATACATCCATTTAAAATGTATTATTATTATTTTTAAACACAATAACAACAACCACCACAACAATAATAATACATTTCCAACAAATGATTTGCTTGTCATTTACATCCACAGATAGTTTGAATAAGTGTCTAATCTGCTGTGTAATTTACTACTTGATTTTCCCACAATATATTAGTTAAAAACATCGTACCGTGTTTCTTTCCACCTGAAACAAAAATGATTTTCTTTCCCCCTAATTGCGTTTTTTCTCTCTTGAAACGCTGGAAGGTTAAGCTTTGGATTAGGCTTGATTAGTCTCTGTTCCTGCCATTATGCTCTTGGCAATCTCTCAGAACACAAAGTGATGTTGAACTGGCTTGGGGTCGAGAGGAATTGGATTGGTTTCGACCAGTCGAAGCGGCGGGATCTGGCAGCAATGGCACTGATTCATTGGAAATGTCCTTTTGCAAATGTTGCATAGTAAGTACCTAACTTTAAATCTGTGGATAGATTAGCAGTTAATGTAAATAAAAGTAATACAGTCAGTCAGAATTGAAGACTGCTGCAGCCTGTTCTTATTTTACAAGAATATAAAAATAGAGCTCCCATACATGATTACAAGACATTTTATGACAAAATCATTTCGGAGCCTTTGGAATGAAATTATTCAATGTAGTAATGGAAGCTGATCTCGGAGCAGGTCAACTGGATGTTTGGATCTTTAGCATAGGGGTGAATGTATGGAAAGGTTTGTGAAACAAAATGTGCTCAAATTCAACATCAGTGACAAGACAAATGGCCTAACAGATAAAAACAGTACAGTCAATGCAATTTGTATCAGACACTTCCTGTAAAGTATTATGTTACAGTCTTATCAGGTCTGACATTTTTAGAGATCAGTAAAAGAGATGAAGTCAGAATGAGGAGGAGATTGAAAGGGGGCTAAGTTTGGGTAATGGAAACTTAGATATGTTAAGTCAAAAAGAAACGGCATCAGCGTGCCGTGTTCTAAGTGAGCTAGCAGAAGATGCACATTCCAGACCTGTCAGATCCACTTTTCCTTATTTTTGTTTTAACTGTAATCCAACACAACTAAACCAACCAATGGTTGAGTACTGTTAAGATATGCACACATGTTCTAAACTGTGCCACTCCATAAAAAAAGTGTCAATTACAAAATACTGATGGCAAGACATATATATTGGTCAGGACAAGGACTGTTGGTAGGAACAGAAAACTATAAAAAGATATCATCATTTGCATACTCAATGCATTCTACTGCCTCTTCGTTTGGTTGCATTAGCGCTGAAATTCAAAAGCGAAAGAAAGACATATACAGTAAAATTGCAAATGCATATTGTCACGTACAAACTCACTTGACCGCATTACATCGTAATTATGACTTCAGATCTCATAAGCAGAAAACTCTCCAGGTGGGCTTGAAGTAAGCTGGTGAATGTTTGTCTATGAAAGTTTTTTAGAAATCTCAGACCCTCAAAAGAAGCCACACGCAAGGAAAACATCATCTCTAATTTCCATCAGGACAGAAATGAATAACATCTACATTTGCATTCAGTGGTACATCTGGTCCAGAAGGCAAAACGTAGCGGTTAAACTGTTGATCTTGCTATGAAACTGAAAGTGTGCCATCAGAGAGCTGGCATTTCATACTGGTACTCAGAAAAAACACTAAACCTCACTAAATATGGTAATAATTTAGCTCTCACTTGGAAGCGGCTTGTTGATTTAGGTGATGATGTAGTTCTGTTCATGCCATCCATGCATGTACTTATGAATATTTGTTTAATTAGTGTAATTGTGCAGCCTGGGAGAGAGTCAGGCCCAAAATCAAGAGAGGTTAAAGCCTGCAGTTTATTGCATTTACTTCCAAAGTGGGTTAGATTTTTTAAATACATATAGTCAACTTTTTTGGCAGTTGTATATTCGAGGCTAAAAGACTACAAACAAACCTCATTGCCAAAAGCACTTTCAAAAGCGTCACACACATAACACATACAATTTGATCCTTCATTGGCTTCTTGTAAATTGTTTGATAATATAAAAGGTCAAAGTATAAGTACAGACCCAATGGGTTTTGTTTTAGGCGTTTTCATGAGCTTCAGAAATAAATTCAAACCTGTCATTCAATTGTCGTATGTTGGTATTTCCTGAGGGGAAAAGTCAGTGTTTACAAGGCAGAAAAATAATAGTGTTAATGTTTGAGGTAAGTTGAGGTTTTGGTTCTGAAATGCTGCATCCGAGCTGCATTAAAGTGATGAAAATGCTGAAACCTGTATGACTTTTCTCTTTTACAGAACACAAAATTATTTTGAAGAAAGTTGGTGACTGAACAACGGCGGTAGCCATCGACTCCTACTGAATTGGACACAAACATTCAACCGATGTTCTTCAAAATATCGAAAGTCAAACAGGTTTGACATGACAAGAGGGTGAGTAAATGATGACAGAATTTTCTTTTTATGTGAAATATCATCTTAAGCTCTGCCATAGTCATGATACTCCTAGATGTCCACATTAGGTGCAACAATGTGCACAGCTTATGCCACAATGACAGAAGGTTACCTTAACAATATATTTTAATATTGAGACACATCAATAAAGAAGAGAGTAATGGAGTAGCAATGCAATAAAATAAAGTATTTTTTAGTTAGGCTTCATTCATTTTGGTGTCATGCAAGTTGAGGTGACTATAGCAACCAATGGTCAAACAGAGGAAATATTAAAAAATGTTGTGACACTTTGGCTGTGAAACTCTTGGCTCTCTCAACAAACTTCACACTGACACTGAAAATTCATATTTCCTCTCTCTCACAATGTGTGTGCGTGTGCGATCACACGGTTATAGCGTTTGAAGAACAACAAACAAGAGGAAATGTTTTACTGCACCTCTGCATCACCATGCTGACTTCAAAAACACAGCTATCCATTCAATGTGTGTGTGTGCGTGCGTACACAGATCTATCTACTTGTGAGAGCCAAATAAAAAAGTGTGAAAAATAGTGAAATATTTGAAAACGCTCTTATTGACTTAAAAAGTAAACCCAAACAGCAAAGCTTGAACTTCCAGTGTTGCTGGTCCAAACATAACTTAGTGACTTTAAAAAAAAAAAAAAAAAAATCACACCACAAAGTTATAAAAAGTCTGTTTAATGTTAAAATTATGAAATAAATTCTTATGACGACGCTTATGATGAGGAATGTGCATTGACCTTGACCGTCTGAGCCACAACACATCATTTGTCTCTTAAGCAGCCAAGAGGAAAGTCTGTATGTATTTGGCCAGGGCCCTTGCCCAAAGACGTAAGTCACACATTCTGTAACTCACTCATCTTGTTCATTTATTATCACAATTCTGGGTGTTACCCCTCAAACGTTAGCGTTGCAATTTCCATCGCATCACTTTCCACAGACAGATTGCAGTCTGTATCCAATTTCTGATCAAATTCATAATTCATGTCATTTGCCTTCTCACTTAAGTAACAGAATAATGCAAAAAGCAGTAGATGGCTAATTTAGGGGCTTAATGAACTCATTTACCGCATTGTTAGGCACAATAAAGGCAGGTTGTTCCGCAACTGCTCCTGTTAATGCGGTTGAGCGGAGGTTCCGGAGGTCACAGGGAAATTAGGCTCCGACAGACAGAATGATTAGACATGCTTGAGATTACCTGTCGCTCTCTCTCGCTCTCTTCATCCGTGCGGTATCAGGATTCTGTCACATTGCGGTGTTATATTGCTCATGAACCAACACATGTTGACCTTTATTCCCTGATCTCATCTGTCCTGTCTAATACCTATAATCGAAGGAAAATAGATAGAGGGAGTGACACTTTATTTTGCTTAGTAATAGTTGCATTTGCACTACAGTTTTTTAGGAGAGAGAGCTAAAAAGAGAGAGAGAATATTATTCATTGTGCGATGAGACAAACATTTTAAAAGTGTACTAAACATTTATTTGCTCTTGACGGCCAATAACTCAAGCAACAGACATTAAGTAGTTCTATCTCTTGTCCTCTGTAACATCGTCTAGGACACACAACAGCTGTACAAATACACATGCCAAACGTACACTAGCATGTTAATAGCGTATATTTCAGACATTGTCTCACTCACACACATGTGCACGCTGTTTTGTCAGTAAAGCCGTGTGTTTTACTGCACTCGTAAAGAGTCTTAGAGGTGACCTTGGTAAGGACCATTCAGAAATGATGTAATATTAGTTCCAATAAAAGATGTCAAGAATACATTTGTAAAAAGCATTCCAAACTCGTATTCATCATGAAAGGTGCCATTAAAACAATGGCCAGGGTTTTACAAAGTGTGCTTTGTCCTCTGAGAACAAATGTTCACATGTTAAAACTGTTAGACGTGCCCTTGACAAACGAACAGAGAGCAGATACAGTAAATGTATAAAAGAATCCTTTAACATTTACATCAAGTCATTTAGCAGACACTTTTATCCAAAGAAACTTATAAATGAGGTAAACAATAGAAGCAATTGTTTAAATTGTTTAGAGCATTTAGTTTGATGTCATTGCCATATTGTATTTTACACTCTTGTTTTTTTTATTCTTGCAAGCAAAAGGGGTAAGTAAAGCCAAAAATTAAGAAATTATAATTTTATTTTATTATTCCATTTATTTAGTTATTTAGCAATTTATAATAATTAAACAAAACTAAACAAAACAAAAAATAAGAAAAGCAAGGCTAAACTAAACTAAACTAAACTAAACTAAACTTTCTATCTAAAAATTTGGGATGTTTGGTCATTGTGTTCAAAAGAACTGAGAAAGAGAGAGAAAGCGAGAGAGACTACACTGTACAAAGGAGGAAGGAAAGCATCTGTCAAAACAAAGCTATCACCTGATGAATGGATGACTCCGCTCTTCCTGTAGAAACATTGAAGCAAAGAAACATTTTAGGTACATCATTTGAAATTTGGCTCAAATTCCCCATTTTCTGTGTCTGACTGTTCTGACAGGCCCTCATGCCAGGATATTATCACTCTATTGTTCAATCTGCAGGATTTTAAATGATGAGAAATGTTATGTTATATGATTCTGTTCTCCAGGCTGTTCTATGTGCCAGAGCACAGTTTTTCTAACCCCTTCACATTTATCTCATGTTTCCTTACCGGCCTCAACGCGATGGGAAGGGCCTTCCTTTCTGTGTGTGTGTTTTAGACTTTCATGGACATCCTTGTCAGCTCAAACTGAAACCCCATATCCGTCTTCAATTCAAGTAAGAGACTCATCTTTACATATACAGCCGTGGAAAAAGTTACGAGACCATTTCAAAATTATTTTCAGTTTTTCTAAAATGTATGTTTGGAAAAACTAATATTAGTTTCATTTACAATATTTCTCCCAAATTTCAAATAAAACGAATAACTCGCTCCGATACAAAACCACGACAAGAGAAAACAAGCATATGCTTAACTAAGCCTTTTTGACAATCGTGAAAACTAACCCCAGTCTTCCCTATTATTATCCAGTAAAATTCAGAAGGATTTCCATGTGTCTGTCTTATAACTGTTGGCTTTATTTACCAAAACCTACAGTAGATTTTTTCTCATGACAGTAGACACAGAAAGTATTCCGCATAGCAACACACTAATAAACACGCACACAAACATCGAACTACAATGAGATTTACAATCCTGACAAGTCTGTGACATTTAACAGACATCTACGTCGGCAAAAAGGGAAAATATGTCCTTCATCTAGCAGTTTGTCTTGTAGAAACGTCATCAGGACCATCAAGACATGATTAAGTGAGCAATCATTAGCATCAGTGATTTCAGCAAGTATCTATTCACTCAGAAAACGTGTTCTTATAAAGATAAGACTTCAACACATGAGAAAATGATGACATTAAATAAATAACTAAAGACCATAGCTGGGGGGAGTTTAGATAAATGCAAAAAATATAAATTAATTCATTAATAAATCGATTAAATACATGCACAGACATCTAACACAAGCGTTTCAAAACCATCTCTTGCATTCCTTTTCCTTGTGAAAACGTATTTACTCTGTATTCTAATAAGGATCACAATTCCTCTCCAATCAAATAGAACGTACTAAATAATATGTGTGATTTGCAAGTGTAATATAGTTGGAATCTGATTAATCACATTTCCTGTCAGAGCTGTATTATTTTTGGCCTTCAGATAACGCTCACGGGGCTGATTTTCATATGAAAACCCATGGAACGCTTTGTTTCTCTGCAACAAAAGGGAGACTTTTTATTTTAAACCACTAATGTCTGCAACAATGAATTAAGTGTCATTTTGACTCGCGTTCGTGCTAGCAAGACTAAAATATAATGAAACAAAAGAAAAGAAAAGAGGTAAGAAGAAAAAGAGAAATAACAGTTGTTCCTAATGTGGCTATTGGAGATAAAGAAGCTGCTCTGTAAAAATAAATAAAAAACTAAAAGGTACATTTGAAAAAAAGGCAGCCGCAGCTGTGACTTTCAGATTTTCATTTGAACAAAATATTGTAACAGTTTGGTGCACTGTCGTATAATATTATATTTTAATGGCATGAATATAATAATCTGGGAATACTTTACAATAAGGTGCTATTTGTTAACAATTAGTTAATGCATTAGCTAACATGAACTAACATTTAAAAAACGTATAAAGCATTTATTAATATTAATTTATGTTAATTTCAGCATTTGCTAATCCATTATCAAACGTTGCTAATGTTAACTTGGTCACACTTTAGTATAGGGGGCAATTCTCGCTATTAACAAACCCTTAACTACAACGTTTTCCTCACTAAACTCTTAATTTGTGGCTTATTAATAGTTAGTAAGGTAGTTGTTAGGTTTAGGTATTGGGTAGGATTAGGGATGTAGAGTATGGTCATCCAGAATATGTGCTTTATAAGTACTAATAAACAGCCAATATGCCAATAACAGGCATGCTAATAGCAACTAGTTAATAGTGAGAATTGCCCCCATAAACTGAAGTGTTACCGTTAACATTAGTTAATGTACCATGAACTAACATGAATAACTGTATTGACATGAACTTACATTAACAAGGTTTAATAAATGCTGAAAAACTAAATTGCTCACTGTTGGCTAATGCATTTACTAATGTTAATAATAGCACCTTATTGTAAAGTGTTACCAATAAGGTAAATAAACCAGATCTTGAACTGCTAAAATATGGTAACTGATAAATATATTACTAATAATAAATGAGGTAAATAAGGAAGCCATATTACTCTATCTAATCAAAAAAGACCTTCAATGGGGAATAGAAATAAAATGTTAATAAAATCTATTTGTTTTTTATATTATATTATTATGTAAGGTCTTTATACAGCTCTGAACACATAGTTATGTCTAAAGTGGACTATCAAAATAATGTATAACCTCATAAGAAACATTTATACATTTGTATAAACGTATAATGCTGTGTCAAATAAAACAGTGCAGGAATCAGCGGGCAGTTTTATTTCCACCAGATGATTGATGGCTCAGACCGTGTGTGTGGCGAGACGTTGTCATGACGACAGCGCTGTAAACAACCTGCCGGGCCTGCCTCAAAGACGCTGATGTAAGTCAGCACATGCACACACACGCGCAAACGCGCTTCCACTGATGAAAACAAATAGGAGTTGTCTCATCCAGATTGATGCCGCCTTTAGGGGTGTACACTGACTCTACACACCGACACATAGCTCATTGGCAAATATTACTTATCCAAAAAGCTTCGGGCTCAGATCCCCCCACCAAAAAAGAGGAATTATTTCAGGAGCCACAGATGGAAAAGAACAGCAAACAGTGTGGCGAGTCAGACAGCATGAAAACCCTTAAAATATACACAAGTCTGCATGAAGGTTTGACCTTTAACCCTCCTGATCACCTTAATCCTGTCTATAAATCGTCATTAAACGCACACACACACACGCACACACACACACGCTATATCATTTGGTTCATAAGCAGTACTACACTTCTTTGTTGAGTTGCCGGGGTATCGTTTACATTATTTATACAGACTTCTGTACTGTATGGTAAAAACCAGACGTCACATGGCTTTACTGAGGTTGTTTACATCTTCATAAACTTTCTCAGTGTGTGCGAGGGAGAAAGAGATGGAACAGGCAATTCGACACTAGCACTCTGTTCTAATTAGGCGGAAAGTGACTGGCTACCCAGACCATAAATTTGGAAAGATCGCGACACACAAACACACATAGTGGTGGTTCAGAAACGACATCCTCCCAAGACCCGGCAATAAAAAAGGTTTGCGAATATTGGAATTTCGTCTATTCTTTGTCATTACAGTGTTTAATGCATAAATATGTGAGATTTACTTTATTTAGTGCATTTAATCTAATTGAGTGTTTTGCCTAGAAGTCTCTACTTCCATTAAACATAAATGAACTAAACTTTCTAAAGTTTCTTACTATAAAGAGAGTTACGTGATGATTTATGAACTTCCTTATTTAGTGACTAGTTTTCGTATAAACATGTGTTTCGGGGTCAAAATTAAAAAACATTTTTGATCATATTCAACTGTAGGGATTTTCATCTTTTTTTAATAAAAATGTTTAATTTTAATTAAATGTTTTATCGTTGTCTGTACACCTGATCCCATCTAGTGCCGATACGTGTGTTTTGGAGCAATGCCTGTCATCCCATCTGTCAATTTTGCAGCTGTAGGTATATAGCTGGTGTTGAGTACTTAACAGAGAGATCATTATATATGAGTGCAGCAGGTGTACCCACTGAAGGCAGGTGAGCAAGAACATTCAAAAACAAAACAAAAACGGAGAAAAGACGAAATGAGCCAACAGCATTCATCCATTGTTTTGATCTGTTCCTAGGATTAATGCAGGCCTGCGTCTACAGGGATTCTTCAAGCAAACATACCGTAAGAGCACTCTCGGTTTAAAAACTGTTATAGAAAATACACAGGGGCTATGGAGCGATCTGAAAGGTGAGGGCATAGTGTGAAAAACCCTATTAACTTTACTCGTGAATATTCATGAGGTGATGAAACATTCAGGCAGTAGTCCTTGCTGAAAGGCAGGTAAATGAGCTTGTAGTAGATTACTGCTCAACGCATGCACATTTATTTTAGTGCACTGCTTAGGTGGCTGTATGGCAGAGGATTTTCTCGAGTCTTTGGTCAGCGTTTTAAAAGAGGGCAGGGGGCACATGTCCACCTTACTTATGATGGTTATCACGCCACTAATGAGGCAGACAAACAGACAATAAAATGTAGGCTACAAAAAGTCCTGCACTTGGTAAATCATGCATCAGTCTTCTCATTTGCAGTCACAGCATTCTGCTTTTGCCTTCAACACAAACATGATAGCATTTGATTTATGACCTCATCTGATGCACAGAGAATTTCAATGGGAATGATCTCACTCCATACTGCTATTGACTGTTGCTCCTGGATAAAACTGACGATAACTGGTGGTCTAGAATACGTTTTTAAGCAAATACTGACTTTAAAGGAACGGTTTACACAAAAATGTAATTTCTGTCATCGTTTACTCACCCTCAAGTAGTTCCGAATCTGTATGCATGTCTTTGTTCTTATGGACACGAAGAAAGATATTTGGAAGAATGCTTGTAACCAAACAGTTCTTGGCCCCCATTGACAACCATAGTAGGAATCATAGGTATACATTTTGCTATTCTGTTGACCCCAAAAGTAGACATTTTGAAGAATGTAGGAAAGCAAAGAGTTCTGGGGCACTTTTTACTACCGTTGATATTTTTCCTACTATGGTAGTCAACGGTGACCAAGAATTGTTTGGTTACAAGCATTCTTCCAAATATCTTTCTCTGTGTTCATAAGAACAAAGATTATACAGATTTGTAACAAAATTGAAAGTGCTTTCCTTTGCTGCTTTCATCTAGCCAATACAAATTCTCTCTACATTTATCATTTCCTGCTTCTGTCCTCGTTTGTTGAAAAAGAGTACTCTAAGGAAATGTTATAATGTCTGTAAAAAATAGGGTTGTGGTAAAAAAAATGGGGGTAATTGTTCGAGATCCTCCATAATACAAGTCTGTGCTTTCAAGGTTTTTTCCTCAACATTTTTTGTAGGCTCCTTGGCTATTGAAAGAAGCCCCTGGGGGTCTGTGGACCCTGGTTTAAAATACGCTTATCTACGGTAATTCCTTTCAGCTTAAGAACAATAGAGACCAAAGATATGTCCTCTCTCAAGATAGCTACGAGGACGTGAGTGTGTGCAGAATTCTTTCTAGTTCACTGCCTTTGTGCTCTAATTCCTCTGGAAAAGATGCATGAATGCAGAGATCAATGTGATCCTCTCAGTCTGATTGTGTCCAGTGTATTTGATGAAGAAGCGACTGCTGTGCCCGTATGCCAGCTGCTGCCCACCTACCAAGATGAGCTGCTCTATTAGCCTTTACAATGCACACAGAGAGCGCTCTACTGATGTTTAACTGAATTGATGTTCAGGCAGACAGTAGACAACTGTCTACACCCTTACATTATTAGATAGACCATCCACTGTGCTGGCTCTCTGTTATGCACTTACACCCAACTTATGTGCCAACTTTTTAACATTTCTTTGTCTCTTTGAAATTCATTAAAATGATCCAAATCCAAATTTGATTTCAGACTCAACACCCAAAACCATTTTCTGTTTTATATTAAATATAGAAGGTTTCATCATCTTAACAACATAAACAAATGTTACTGTGCATGTTCACTTTTGTGACTCCAACTGAACTTCCGGTACACATTCACAAACAATAGAGTCCCCGTAGATTAGTTCTGATAACATCAAAAGAAACCGAGAAGAACCAATACTTGGCTAAATTTGTCTCTCCAATATTTTGAATTTAGACTGCGATAGCAAGCTCAACCGCTGCACTGTACAACTTTGCAGTAGTTTTGCAGCAGTGTTGCCAGTAACTAAGATTTAATTTGAAAATGTTGTTTTAAACATAAACTTACCGATGTCTTATATTTTCTTCCATTAAACAAGACTAAATATCTAGGGTCACACTTTTAGTAAAAGGGGAAGTTTTTCTTCCAAATGGGCTCTCTCATCCAGAGGAGGGCGGAGAAGCGCCGCAATAATAGGGGCCATTGTCTTTAGGTACGAAAAGAGGCACATCCATCAACATTCGAATCAGTTTGATGAAATTCGACCATCTGTAGTAACAGTGCATAGTTTATGTATAACAACAAGTAAAGTAATGAGTAAATAAAATAATATAATGTTAGACTCAGAGCCATTGAGAGAGTTCTGCCAACGGAAGTCCAAAACGCTGGAGCGTCACGTGATTCATGGAGCCTAGTTCCAGGAAGTTATGTTTTCTCTTTAAATGCTTTATTTCTTTATTTTTTTATTCATTAAATGGCTTTTGTCTTTAAATGGGTTAGAAGTTTACCTCAGTTGGTCTGTTTAGTCGCAGCTCCATGCGTAACTAGTAACTTCCGGGAACTATTGAGAGCCTCCATGAAACGCCATTGCTGTGAAAAAACTCTTCCATTAGAGTCAACGGAGACGCGACTCTCTCTCTCAATGGCTCTGGTTAGAGTGTGCTCTTTTGTGTTGTCATTATGTGCGTTTGCGTAGAATAGGTGCATGTGTGACTTGCGCACAACGTTGGTATACTTTAACCACCTCCAAGGATAGTGGGGGTCTCGAGTCACTGGCACTGTTATTTTGGGGGTCGTGGTCTGAAAAGTTTGGGAACCCCTGATATAATGCACCTCATATCGACACATGCCGCAACAAAATCTGAGACCTTGTCCATGCGTTTCCCTTTGGAAACCGAGTTTTTTTGTTTTAAAACATTTTAAAAAACGTTTGGAACTTCAGGGATGATTTCCAAAGCGAAAGTAAAACTATCATCGAGCTCCGCTGTCAAACAATTACTGTAATTGTATTTTAGGAGAAAAAATATTTACTCAAAGTAGGCCTATCTATCTATCTATCATTATTATATTTTATTCTATATTGTATTCGTTTAATCTTACAAAATAAAAACCTTAAAACATTTGTTTAACATTTTAAATCGGCTACAAATATTTTGTTAGTTGTATTTTGTTTAAACATTTATGTATCTGAAACAGGAAGTTATTAACCAGCATTGTTCACGTCATCTAAAGATGTCAATAGTTTCTGATTTCAATTTTCTCAGCTTTTTTAGGAAAAATGATGTACATTATAGCTAAAATGTTAAGAGGTCATGATATTTAAAGTTGCTATTCAAATAAAAATGACATGAATTAAAAGTAAAATATTGTCGAGTTGTATGTAACTAGGCAACAAAACCACTAGGCTTTGGTTGAGAGCTGGAGATTGGACTAAATTCTTCACAAATATGTCAGTGAAAGATCTGGACATTAACATAAACTTGAGACAGCAATGTCATTTAACCAGAACAAAGCTGCCCACAATGAAGGGCTGTGATGTGTTTTTGGCACGTAGGGTCAGATCATAAAAGTGGACAGGGAGCTTCCTCGCTACAAACGACTCCATATGTGTGTTGGTGTGGAGCTATGAACCACAGAACAACAGTTCAGAGATGTACTGTACAGCGAACCGCCTCACAAATCATGTCTAGTTTTAAGTAGAGAGTCACCCAGCCATACATCTACGCTAACAATGTGCAGACGATGGTGACAGATTAATCGATACAAAGCAGCGGATATAAGAAGACATCATTCATTTCCCTCTCCTTGTTTGTCTGCCTAACATGCTTCACACAATAGACAGATGGATGGAATCTGCATTATGACTGTAATGAAATATATATGTGGTATTGTGGGGGGAAAAAATCAATAAATATAAATCATAGAAGCCTTTTAATTCATGCTTACAACAAGACTCGTCCATTTGGTAAACCAATCTTAAAGGGACAGTTCACCCAAAAAAGAAAATTCTGTCATCTGTATGACTTTCCTTCTTCTGCAGAACACAAAAGAAGATTTTTCGAGAAAAGTTGGTAACCAAACAACGGTGGAACCCATTGACTTGCATTGGTTTTGTGTCCATACAATAGAAGCAACGTGATCTTATGAGAATTCGTATGCATTTTGCGTAAAATGTGGTTTTACAAAACGTATATTTACGTTTCTACAAACAATAAAACGAAAAATACTGACGTCCGTAAAAAAAATTCAAAAGTTGCCGCCGGTGCCATCAAGAAGCTTTACGAACGCTCATTGGCTCTCGCCTGCCTCGTCACACATTGCGACATGCCCTGTTCCTGCTGAGGTGTGTTTGTAGGACAAAATACATGCTTTCACGGAGTGGATCAGGGTAATAATCTGGATATTTTCAGTGATTAACAACTCTGTTCCTGACACAAAAATGTTGTATACCACCAGAGAGGACTGTGGCTGCAATGCATCGTCATTTGGACTACTTTTGGTATTTTTTTTAATTAAATAAATTATTGTGATTGCACTTTTCTGTCGGTCGTGTTTTTCTTCATACTGTACATATTTTTAAAGGTGGGATGAACTGGCCCAGCTTGTTTATTGTTTTATACTATTGTATGAGGTCTACTTATGACGTTCGCGTGTTTTTTACATAAAAAAATATCAAAATCAATAAGTAATAGGCTATTTTCTACCCAGGTTTTGAGGCCAGCTCTACAACAACAGGTTTTAATGGGGGTGCCGCGTTGAAGACTTTATAAGTAAACGCCCACCGGTTTGATTGGATAGCAGTTTGCGTAGTTGGAGCCTTCAGTGAATTTGGTTAGAGACGTAACGCTAGGTTAAACATAAGCACCATTAACAATTTTCGCACGGCATTCGTTTTATCTGGAGACCTCCTGTGATTTATAAATTACCTCCCCAAATCAATATTTCATGTAGTCCATTTGCACAGGATGATTTTACTCAAATTTACCGACTTATTTCCTTATTACTGACATGTGATGGCAAGGCTTTGCGTATAGTTTGTATAGCCTATACTTGTATTGCATTTAATGATATATGACTGCACCTGTCAGCATTTGAGACCCGTGATCGCAAAACGGACAAAAGATCACTGCGATCGCGGGTCTTAAATGTTACGAGAGTTTCCATGATAAATAAACAAACTGGAGATAACCGGTAACTTATGGATATCACCCAGCACCCGAAATAATACCAAAACACTTCAAAACAGCCTCCATTATTCGCAAACGGTGGATAAAACCTTGAACAATGAAATTCCTTTCATGCCATTTTTTCGCTCTCCTTTCTCTGCGTTACGCTTGTGGTGTGCCTTCTGAGGCTTGGCCCCAGTGGTGCTGCTTGCAGCTCTTGTTATGGTTAGGTTTAGAGGTAAGAGTAGGATTTGCGACTATAACATTTATTTTTTATGTTAAATTGTTACTCAAATGATAATTCGCTATTAGGTTTTAGGTTTGGGGGTAGGTTAAGGGGTCTAAAAATATAAATCGCTTATCAATTATTGAAATGCACTGATAAAAATAACTTAATGCAAAGATACAAGCTTTGTTAATATTTTACTTTTTTTAGCAAAAAATACGTTTCAGTTTGTAAGTTATACATCCACATGTAATGTTTCAGCATCAATAAAAACGTACAAAAATTTACGTTTTGTGTGTGTAAACTTAATGTACAAATACCTGCGTATAAGCAATGAGATCAGGCTGATAGAAGAGAATGGGTTCCGCCATTGTTCGGTTACCACATTCTTTAAAACATTGTATTTTGTGTTCTGCAGAAGAAATAAAGGCATACAGGTTGGAAATGTAAAGAGGGTGAATAAATGACGACAAAATTTTCATTTGGGGTAAATAATTCGTTTAAAACTTCTACTTTTGCAGTGTTATCGTTGCTGTTTTAGTGGATCATTAAGGTTTTGGCAAAAGATTCAATTTAATTTTTATACAAATTGAAAACTATCTTGTAAAGGATATATGATGCAGACTTTTAGACTTAAGTTCTACTGTTGATCATTCAGCTCAATAACATCCCAAACACATATTTTTTTTATTTTCAAATGCCGCACAAAACTACACGTGACCTTAGGACAGCATAACAAATGAAACTGCACAGACTGCACCCCTATGCCCCAATCCTCTTTTTTATTAGTCTGAAAATAAATGTGGCGTCTACCCTGACTAAGGTCTAATTCTCATTCCCTATAACACTGTTACATTCTACGAACGCAACAGGGCATTCAATTCCCTAAGTAAATGTCTTGAAAACAGCAGGAGAGTGAAGGATAGGAACGACACTGTCACATTAGAAATAATTAAGCAAATATCAATGTCTTGAATGCCCCTTTTACCTACTGAATCATGTGTCTGTATAGGACGTGGAACGGCTATATTTGAAATATCCTGATGGTTTTCCTTTGCTGCCTCATTTCAGATTCACCCACCCAGTCCCGTCTGTCTGGAATTCTGGCATTCACCATGGAATGAAAGCATTCTTTATGACATTTATAACAAAGAAAATAAACATTTGCCACAGAGTGCAGAGTAGTCGCAAAATATGGAAAAATGACATTAAACAAAGGAAATTAAAACATTGCTCTGAAAAAAAAGATGACCTCCAAAAAAAACAGTCATAAATAAGATTGTATTTCAGCCACATGCAGCACCAGTGAATTTCATATCACTTTGCTCAATCTTATGAATTAACAGCATGCTTTGACTGAAGGCCACAACAACATGACAAGGTTACCGATCGCATTCAGTATATCTGAGACTCAAGACTCAAGTTTTCTTCGCAGTTAAAGTGCAACTCATGACCTTAATGAACCTATAGGATGACGTGGTGTGGATGGAGTTTTATAGTAGATATGAATGTGTTAGTGGCGCGGTGGGTCTATATATAGCAGTGGCACATATTGCACACAGACCGTCACTACCATCTGGCCCCAGAGGGTGAGGACAGAAAGATGTAGCACTACAGTGTTTCATGTGGGAAACGAGGGTGGACGGTGAGGGAATACTCAGAGAGAGAGAGAGAGAGAGAGAGAGAGAGAGAATGCCATGCCAATATAGCACACTAATTTGGATTGACTGTAATATTAGGAGGTTGAGGGCAAAGTAAAGTCTTCATTCTTGTAAAATAATATGAGAATCAAACAGAAATAATTAAAAGCGCTGGCTGAAGAGCAGAATGTGTTAAACGAAAACTAAAAAGGGTGATATTATTAAATTGAGATTCCGTTAAGTAGCGAGGCATAAGTTTGGCGACGACAGACCAAAGATTTGCCTTCCAACTCGTCTACTATGGGCAAATCATTGCAATGATCCCAAACTCACCCTGACGCAGGCACGATTTTATATGCGCCATAGGACACTAGGTCAATATTCCCGCTGTCAATTGAAATTGGAATCCAAATTGTAGTTAGATTAAAATATTGTGTGTGCAAACACAGAACGATGTGTTTTAAAAGAACCAAAGTAAAGTGGAAGTCAACGTAATTTGGATCGAGACCACATGGCACATAGGCTCCTACACACGTGCCCGCTCATTAAAAAGAAGGAATTATAATAGCCAGAATTGAATTACTCTCAAGAAACACAATTAAAAATGATTAGAAGAGAGGTAGAAGCTTGAGAAATGAAGAAATCAAAGATTTATATCTAATAATACATACTCGAGAGAAAAAGAAGCACTGGGAGACACACGGACATACAGGCACAATTTTGGCACTGTACACCAAAACCTAACTGAGCAAGACCTGCCTTTGACAAGTGTTAGCCATTAAAGTCAGTTACTATGAAAGATCCTACAATTAAACATAATTAACGCCCTTGGTCTGAGGAGAGGTGTGCTTGGATTCCTCTTTCTGTCAGCCTTTGGGTTTTCAAGCAGAACAACGGTTAGCTGATTCAGTATTTGGCAAGTTTATAATAGAAACCTTAAAGCAGCAAAATTTCAACAATCTCTTAGATCAGTGGTTCTCAAACTGTGGTGCGCGTGGTGGTAGGTGACACGACAGAAATACTGTCACAGCGTTTAGACGCGAGTCTGCATCTACTCAAGGTTAAATCAATGAAGCGCGTGTTGCGATGTATTTTGACGCGTCGCTTTGACAAGAGCCGCTACAGTAAAGTGTCTCTGTTTGTTATATACAGCTGTTCTCTTGATGTTAAAGTATCCGTGTATTTATTTATCTTCCGTGTTAAATATTCTTTCCACATTGTTTGTCTTCTAATATAAGTTTGTAGGCTTTCTGCTTGTCTCCACAAAGTTAATAAATCCCCCATAAGAGTCCAAAAGAGTTTACGGAGCCCTGTTTACATTGCACTACAGAAAAATGTTTTGTGTCAACTATTACGGCTGACTAACTTGAAAACGTGGAAAAAACATGTTGTTTAGTTAAAACAGCTGGTAAATAAAGTGTTTGTGTTATTAATAATACATTAGAATTGGAGGACGAGGTGTAAAGAGAAAGCTCCACTATTAATTGAAGTGTTTATTCATGTGATTTTCTATGCTGGTCATTAGGTGGTACTTGGAACAACTAATTTTGTTAAAGGTACTTGATCTGAAAAGTTTGAAAACCATTGTAGATAATCTAGTGGCTTTTATAGTTTCTCGAATTATACTACACACGCACACACACACACACAGATAAAACAGGGTTGCATACACACACTTTTATCAGAAGACATTCCTGGTGGAAGTTACAGTATGTAATCTTTAAATGTCTTTTTTGTTGTCGTAGATGACATTATAATCCATGTTTGATTTGAACAACTCATTCAAATTATATCAAAGCAACATTTTACAACAACAATGCAGAAGTACACTAATTATTATTTAGACAGATAGACAGACAGGCAGGCGGAGAGAAGAATGATATTATATGATTATACGCACATATAAATGAAAAGTCAGTCGCGATGAGGACAGATGAGATGAGGATAATCACACACACAGACGTTAGCTGCATAATTGGGAGGTAATGCTCCATACAAACACAGCAATTCACTCTCTCTCATTCATAAGTTAATAACCCACAACAAATGTGTCTCCCTCTGTCTTTCCCATTTTCTGCCTCTCATACCGGCACCTCCTCTTGCAAACAGCTACGGAATCCAAGCACCTCCCTTAAAACCTACTGACTGAATCCTCTCCATTAAATCCCAGAGAAATAAAAAGGAGCCTGTTAAAGTTAATGAGATAATCTACTTCATCCCAGTTTTGGGTCATATTTTAAGCCCGATGTGAAGAGCCGCCTATGACAGATATTATGTCTTTTTAAATGAAATCGCTGGAGCGTGCACTCCCAATAGGGGGGAATGACTTTTATTTGTTCATTTGCTGTGGGATGGTCTAAGCATTCAAGTGTTTCGGCAAAGCAGCGTTGTATATTAAAGCAATAAGCCACGAGAGGCCAAGCGGAACAGCGATTTTGCCACAGCTCTTAAAGGGACAGTTCACCCAAAAATCTCAATTCTGTCATCATTTACTCACTCTCAAGTTGTTCCAGATCTGTATGAATTTCTTTGTTCTGATGAACACAGAGAAAGACATCTGGAAGAATGCTTGTAACCAAACAGTTCTTGGCCACCATTGACTACCATAGTTGGGAAAATGACAATGGTAGTCAAAGGTCCCCCAGAACGGTTTACTTATCTACATTCTTCAAAATATCTTTTGTGTTTAACAGAAACCAACAGGAGAAATTTCCTATTATATAGTAGTTCATTGGGTAACTGTGTCTTACCTAACCAATGCAAGTCCATTTCTGCTTCACTACCGGTCAACAATCCAATAATGAAATCACACCACATTCAATTCTCCACTATATATAGTCCAGTCACTACAGAAGTAGCTTCTAGTTGAGTGACCGTACATCTCTTCCACAAATTTGTGTCCAGAGGCAATCTAAACTATCAGAGCCGCGTTTAGCCTCCCTCTAGAGAAATACATGGTCATTTTTAAGCAGATCGGCAAGTGTTGGCTGTAATTTGATTCCTTTTTTTTGATGTCCAAGAAAGCTGTCATTATTTTACAGGCGAAATTGGATTTGTCCCTTGATAGTCGTGTGGATAAGCACTGAGCTCATTAACGTGGATCGAAAGGCTTGGGTTAGAAATTAAGCAATCATGAGGTAATTCTGCAGACAAACACTCAAAGTCATATTTTGTCTTGCCTGATAGCTCTACTGTCTGGCACAGGAAGAGGAGATGTGTGGAAAATGTTAACATTTTGGATATGACCTGGTTAATACCTACCTTTTTAAACTGAAAGGGAGACAAGTGCTCGTGTAGAATGTATAATACTTGTAGCGACGTGTGAATAATAATGCTTGATAATGATATGTCTCTCTGAATAGATTTTCTTTTCTATTGGTTTTAGATGGCACAGCTGAAGGCCTTCATTTCAGCAGCAAAATGTGTTTCCTCATCATCGGATGCATTGTTTGCTCCCGGAACTCGGCTAACGTTTAAATCAAGCTGTATTTACTGACAACATTTGTCTCTTGTACAAATCACATCCGTGACAAGCCTGTAAGGAACTGAAAGAGGCAGAGAAAATGGGAGGGATAGAGAGAGCATGTGAACTATGCTTGCCCGTGTTAGCAATTCATTTATTAACAAAAATTGACACTTCATATATATTAAAGGGATAGTTCACCAAATTCTGTCATCATTTGTCACCATCTTGTCATTTTAAACTGTGTGACCTTCTTTCAGAGAACACAAAAGAAGTTATTTTGATGAATGCTGATAACCAAACAATGGCGGTACCCATTCACTTGTGTTGTACGGACACAAAAGCCATGCAAGTCAACGGGTACATTTTTCTAAATATCTTCTTTTGTGTTTTGCAGAAGAAGGAAAGTCACACAGGTTTGAAATGACAAGAGGGTGAGTAAATAATGACAAACTTTTACTTTGGGTGAAGTATCCCTTTAATGCTACATTAAAGAACTCAGGCATGCATTCGGATTTCATCCAGTCAGATGTTACACATGCGGTACAATTTATTTTACAAGCCATAATTTACATTTCCTGACACAATAATCCCACACCATCGTAACAAACGGACTGACAGACACAGGGCAAGGGTCAGCTGTCAGACAGTTGCAAGTTCTATATCATCCATTCAGAGTCCTGCATGCCTGAGGTAGAGCTAGGGATTAACCAATCAAACACAGACACAGGAAGACAAACTGCACATGGTATTTTCTCCTTTGACCCTTGAACTCCATTTAACCTTCTTACTGGTTACTATCTACACAATTCCACTTCAAACAGGACCAACTAAATACAACCAGCCAGATATGAGGACTGTATACAAAGTATAAATATATATTTTAGTGATTGTTTTAACTTGAAAATAAGTGAATAACTACGTCTTATCTTTTTTCAACAAAACAAATGATTAAAATGATATTTAATTTTATATTAAAATTATATTTCAATGATGCATCAGCCTGTCATGCGCCCAGTTCAGTAGATTAATGGAAAACCCTACACACCTCTAGTGTGGTCAGAAGCATTTTTAGGCTAAAAATCCTTAAAGGGTCTTATAAAAGCTGTATTCCCTTTCGTAAATCTGTCAAATCAAGGCCTATTACGTTCTTGTTTTTCAGAAACAGCTTCTATACCAGGCAGATGTTCAAACACAACCCAATCCTATCTGTATTCTCCAGCACTAAAAAACAAATCCAATATTGTTCGGGTCAGTGCTTAACCATTTTCACAGGAGTTGCCTCAATACTGTGGGGTGGAAAAAAAGCAATCAGACCAAATTCTGGTAAGCTAATTTGACTGTCTATCCCCTATTCCCTTGGTATATGTATATATTTCTCTCTCTCTCTCTCTCTCTCTCTCTATAGGAGTTGGTAAACAAACACTTATGTCCAGTTTGATTTGTTTCAGTGCTGTGCCGTTTCCCCTGGAAGAGGCAGTCATTACACTTTGACCCTGACTAATCAACCGTGTTTTCACCTGACTACAGTGTCCACACTGCCTCAGGACTGTGTTTTTGTGTTTGTGTAAAAGAGAGGGAAGCAGAAAAAATCTGAAAATGATTTGCTTGCTCTGTCAAATCTCTCTTAGGGACAGTGTGTGTGCGCGTATGTATAAATCCTCATATACTGAAGAATTATTATCCACAAAAGAACATGGCGAAAAAATGTAATGCATGTCAGGAGTTACCTAGAGCACCGCATGGCTTAACTGCTCAAGAACAACAATCTTTAATGTTGTCAGCTTTGAATGTCATCCTAACTATAGACTAGTATTTTCCTGCGAGCTCCTGACAACACTAGCGGACACATAAAAAAACCAACATATTTGATCATATTGCATATATTTTTCATTAATGCAAATGTAATTCCAGAGAAATACATGTTTTTATGTCTTTGATATGATTCGCAACTTAATACTTCACAGAGAGGGTAAGATTGTCACTCTCACAAAACATGATTCATGTTATACATTTGAAAATAATGTTACAGCCCTGCTGGAGAGAAAACAATGGCGATTTTTATTGGCACTTGGCACCCGTCAATGTTTTTTGACAAATTTTGGACCCCGAGAACACGTTGTCCTGGTGGGAAGCTTGGCAGGGTGACCAGGGTAAATGAATCTTGTAAAGCTGTGAACACGAATCAAGCTCAGAGCTTTCAAGAGTTGGAAACTAGGAATCAGTTCCGATTCAAAACCACTTCCCTAAAACATATTTTTATTGATTCTGGTTCCATTAACAGTTTCCAGCTACTCCTGAATCCTCAGCATCTTTTTGTTTCATTATCCACAATGGTTGCACGCAAATAACAAGCATACAGAGCCATCAGTGTAGCCAGATTCACGATCGAATGACTTTTAATAAATGAAAAACACTCATGAATGAGTTTGAGCAGTTAATGGATTAATCGAACTCAATGAAACGCATTACTTTCCGTCGAAATTAACTTAATGTGTACTTAAGGTTTGCGAGATTTAAATCGGTGTAATTACTGACAAGTTCTTATAACAACATGAATTCTAAGATTCCTAAAACAGTTTTGTTGTAATAAATGGTATTTTATAAAAGGAAATAAATGGGACGGATGGAATCGTTAAAAAAGACATAACCCGCCTCATTAAAACCCTCACTGAACAGATTTTAAGTGTGACCTAGAGGATAAAACCACATCGTAACAAATGCAATGAAGGGACGTGTATGGGAATACGAGCAGAAATAGCTGTGGACGACTATAAAAAGAACAATTACAGCGCGTCTCTGTGGGGAGATGCTGAGAAAAATGATGCCACAGAGCAATCATCACCACCTGTATAAGCACAAATTTACTCTTCCCGTGTCATGTCTCTCCTCTGAGAAACATCTACAGGTCAGTGTCTCCGCTATACTCCCTAGAATAATGAAAATGGGTATTAAGCCGCATTGTGTTACATGCGCACGTGCAGCCTCGTAGCGGAAGGTCACAGTGACTGTAGCTGTTATAATTACCACTGAGAGTAATTAGCTTAGCTCACTCAAGGTCTTCAACCCCCCGAACACACCTTTACACTTTCAGTGGCCTGCAGTGAATGCGTGTGTGCGAGAGAAAGAGAGAGCATACAGTACATGTGTGGCACAGGTGATGTATAATCACCTCTCAGTGGAGGTGTGGAACATTACTGTCTAACATAATGATACCTCTACACTAGACGACATATAGAGAGAGAGAGAGAGAGAGAGAGAGATCATTAACTCCTGCACACTTAATGAATTTGAAAGATGAAGTCAACTCTTCTTTTATAGATGTATATTACTCAAAGTGCCAAGGGCATCATTAAAAACTTTACCTCTTTCGTTTTCCTTTTTTTCGTTTGGTTCCCATGATGCACCGCAGTTCTATCCTTATCTCCTCTTTTTCTCCTCAAAAACGTCCTTTTTTCTCCTTCAACAACTTTGGAGAGACAGTGAGGTTGACTCTTCCTCTTTTGTGGTGTGTGTGTGGGGGGGAGTGGACTTGTGTGCGTGTCTGTGAAGGTGATAAGGTACAGAATCAGTCTAAATGTGGCCAGAGGCTCTCCTCTCTCCAAGAGTGTCAGGCAGAAATGAATAATATGTACCTGTACCTCAAATACACACACACATAGTTTAACAATGCAGCAGAGCAGAGATGGGTATCAAACAATTATACAGTTATAATCCTGTGGCCACTAATGTATGCAGAGACAGAAAGAAATATAAATAAAACATAGATTTTTGTATTTGATGGTGTATTTCATTTAAGAATTTTGTATTATTACAAAAAATACTTTACAAACTATTTATATTTACATTATAGGTAACCCTTCTGACACCAAAAATGAAGGTTGTACAAAAATTACAATCAAACTATTTTTTATCTTTTATCTTAACATTTTTTTTTAAAGACAGTCTTGTGTGTTTGAAATGACATGAGTGTGTAAATGGCGACAAAATTGTCTGTGGAGAGGTGGGCGTGGTTCAGCACGGTCTGCGGAGAGAGAGAGTGTCGGGAGAAAGACGGTGAGTAGGCAGATCAACGGTTTAGTGAAAACACCTGCCTCTCGTTCTAGTAATTGGCGAGGAGATGCTATAAAATGGATCGACAGATCCAGAGGCGGAGAGAGAGAGGCTGGGAAGACGAGTGTGTGTGCCGGAGCCAAGAGACGTTGCGTCCAAAGGACTTACCGGAAAGAATCCACGATCCAGAAAGATTGTGTGGAACTCGTATTTTGAAACCCGGAAGTGAATACCCGGAAGTACTTTTTTTGGTAATAAAAGATTGTTACTGTTTTCCCAGCCACGCCGACCCCGACTCCTTTCTTCTTCCCATTATTGAACCTGTTTACATTGGTGCCGAAACCCGGGAGAAAGGAGCAGCAGCCGCCAGCATGCAGAGTCCGCCAGGATCGCCATTTGCGGAGGTAATTTCATCACTCGCTGGTCTCCACCAACAACACCACCAGGCCCTGGTGGGTCTAAGAGAAGTTCAGGAGAGACGGTTCCAGGCTCTCCTACAGACCCAAAAGGAGGACCGCGAGTCATTCCGGAGCTGGGTGGGCCAGGAGAGAAGCGGACGTGAATCGTCGACCGCATCCCCCACCATCCCGCTGCACAAGATGGGGCCCCAGGACGAGCCGGAAGCCTTCCTAGAGCTGTTCGAGAGGTCCGCGGAGCTGTCCGGATGGCAGCAGGACGCTTGGGCAGCCCGTCTGATTCCCCTGCTGACAGGCGAGGCCCAGATGGCCGCCCAGCAGCTGCCAGTGGCGAATCTCCTCCGGTATGCGGACCTCAAGAAGGCGATCCTGGAGCGAGTGGGGCTCAGTCCAGAACAGCACCGGCAGCGGTTCCGGTCTCTGGAGCTTGGGGATCGCGGTCAACCTTTCGCCTTCGCTCACCAGCTCCGGGATGCCTGCCGCAAATGGCTGATGGCCAACGCCAGCACCAACGACCAGATCGTCGATAAGGTGACACTGGAACAGTTCGTGGGACGGCTCCCTAGGAAGACCGCCCAGTGGGTCCAATGTCACCGACCATCATCGCTGGCCCAGGCCATCCAGCTGGCGGAGGATCAGTTGGTGGCGTGCCCCGGGGTCGGCGTACCCCCATCTTCTTTCTCTCTCCCTATAACCCCCTCCCCTTCTCCCAGACCTATTCCCTTTCCCAGGTCCAGGGGGAATTTCTTTCCCCGGCCAGCCCCACGTACCCGGATGTCACCGGAGATGGGGCCACACGGAGCTGCCAGGTCCTTCGAAGGAGCCGGGAACCTGCAGGGCCAGGGCCCCAATGGCTCTTCCCCCCCGTCAGCCTCTCCTCGCCAATTCGGGGGTCTGCCTCCTGCCGCTAGGGCGGCGGGAACTTCTGGGCCGGCCTGCTGGCGTTGTGGGGACCCCGGACATTTTGTCGACCGATGTCCCATGATGGAGGTCGGCATGATGATCCGGGTACCCGACAACCCACAGGCTGCCCTCGGTCAAGACGGCTGTACCAGATACCTGTGAGTATTAGGGGGGGTACATATCAGGCTTTGGTGGATTCAGGGTGTAACCAAACCTCAATACATCAAAGCCTGACTCAATTTGTGGCAAGGGATACGGGCCGTATGGTTAAGGTAAGGTGTGTACACGGGGATGTGGTGAACTATCCTTTGGTGCCCTTGACCATCAAATTTAAGGGGCAAAAACATAGTGTAGAGGTGGCTGTTAACGAGCACCTCCGACATCCGCTAATTTTGGGAACAAATTGGCCGTTATTTTCAGTATTACTGGGGCAATTATGCGCGGATGTTTCTGGGGCGCAACCAAAAGCAATGGGGAGGGGCGGTCGCTCGCTCAGTTGGGAGAGGTTGAGCCGGGACTACTGATGACTGGCTCAGAGGGAAATAGCGCTGTGGAGAAAATAAATCTCTCCAGGGTGATGATTTTCCTCTGGAGCAGTCTCAGGACGACTCGCTCAAAAATGCGTTTGATCAGGTCCGTTCCATCGACGGACAACCTCTCCACCCTGCACAACCAATATCCTACCCATATTTTGCTATTTTAAAAGACCGGTTGTATCGAGTGACCCAAGACACTCAGTCAAAGCAGGATACAACCCAGTTGGTCGTACCAAAGAGCCGTCGGGAAATGCTTTTCCAGGCGGCTCACTGTAATCCAATGGCAGCAGGGCACCTAGGTCAGGCTGCAACTGTCAATCGTCTAACGACCCGATTTTTCTGGCCGGGCATTCATGAGAACGTGCGCATGTGGTGCGCGTCTTGTCCTGAAGGCCAGTGGTAAACCCAACCGGCCACCCCCCGGGCACCGTTATGCCGCCTCTTCCACTATGCAGGTCCACCCCTTCG
>VCII01000368.1:5000-120000 GCA_006030095.1 Triplophysa siluroides
TTAGGGTTAGAATCAGGGTTAGATTTAGGGTTAGGGTTAGAATCAGAGTTAGGTTAGGGTTAGGGTTAGAATCAGAGTTAGGTTAGGGTTAGGGTTAGAATCAGGGTGAGGGTTAAATTCAGATTAGGGTTAGGGTTAGAATCAGGGTGAGGGCTAGGGTTAGAATCAAGGTGAGGGCTAGGGTTACTCTGAACCTGAACCTAAAATGGAGACCCTCGCAAGATTCTTATACCTAATAATTTTGCCACCCTCTCAAGACTCTAAACCCAAAACCTAAAGGGAGACACCTTTAAAAATGTTAAACACCATAATCAAAAGCCAGGATCTTTAGCGTTACTGGAGATGGGTTAGGGTTTGCTTGGGTTGTGAGATTCTTATTCCCCTAACCCTAAAGAGCAAGGAACGAGGGGCATGCACCCTTAGTCATAAAACCCTATGAACAAAACTATACACACATTAAAAATGTATTCAAAACAGATGTCACAGGGTGACGTGAAGCCGAACTATTTTTGCCCAATGTTGTTTCCCTGTGGGAGCGATTTCGATGTAACACCAGGCCGATTCCGGGTTCTTCCGTGTAAACAGTCCGGCCGGGCTTAGTAAAGGGGGAAATGAGCGTCAACTGTGTAACGAGCGAAGATTGCGCTGCGAGAGAGACATGTATATATTATAAAAGGACATGTTTGTGTAGAGAGGAGCGGTCACACAGAGCGGTCACAGACTGCACATGAGGAAGAAGGAGCCTTAAATCAGTGGTTTTATGGATCTGGATCCATGAAGGGAGATAATACTAACAGAGGAAGAGAGGTAGTGGATCTACGTTCCTTCGTCAAGCAGTTAAGTGTCATCTGTAATTCTTATTAGGAAACCTAATGCCTTCAGTACCCGCTATGTACAACAGTTGGTGAAACTACCCCGAAGTTTATTGAAATCTGGTTTGAAGCCTCTAATGCCAGTTGTGTGTTCGTAGTACACTTCCCACACAGTTTGGATGAACAGTTTCGTCAATTGAGATGGAGTCGGCTGGGACCGCGAGTGGAGACCTTATTCACTGTGAGTTGTTGTGAGTTGCAGTGCTTAGTGTGAAGTGAACACGTGTGACCATTTGAAGTGATCGATGCATGCACAGGTGTGGGATTATAAATTTGTGTCTGCCCATGTCCCCAGTTGGCATACTCGTTGGTCTCGAGTGCGGAATTGAAACTAACTAACTGCTGTGTGTTGAGTGTATGCTGTACAGGAGCGCAGCTCCATCCTGTCTGACTTGAAAAGGATTTGTTGAATATTCATGCATCGCTGTTTGACTCCCTGAGTCGAAGAGGAATCGCTGTGTAAACCCCTTTCCAGGTCTGTTCCATTACTCACCTCTGGCTGTCCGAAGAGGAATCGCTGTGCGATCCCCTTTCCAGGTCTGCTCCATTACTTACCTCTGGCTGTCCGAAGAGGAATCGCTGTGTGAATCCCTTTGTGAATCCCTTTGCAGTGTCTGCTCCATTACTTACCTCAGGCTGTCCGAAGAGGAACCGCTGTGTGAACCCCTTACCAGTGTCTGCTCCACTACTTACCTCTGGCTGTCCGAAGAGGAATCACTGTGTGAATCCCTTTGTGAATCCCTTTGCAGTGTCTGCTCCATTACTTACCTCAGGCTGTCCGAAGAGGAACCGCTGTGTGAACCCCTTACCAGTGTCTGCTCCACTACTTACCTCTGGCTGTCCGAAGAGGAATCGCTGTGTAAACCATTTTCCAGGTCTGTTCGAAGAGGAATCGCTGTGTGAAGCCCTTACCAGTGTCTGCTCCATTACTCACCTCTGGCTGTCCCAAGAGGAATCGCTGTGTGAACCCCTTACCAGTGTCTGCTCCATTACTCACCTCTGGCTGTCCCAAGAGGAATCGCTGTGTGAATCCCTTTCCAGTGTCTGCTCCATTACTCACCTCTGGCTGTCCGAAGAGGAATCGTTGTGTGAACCCCTTTTCAGTGTCTGCTCCATTACTCACCTCTAGCTGTCCCAAGAGCAATCGCTGTGCGAATCCCTTTCCAGTGTCTGCTCCATTACTCACCTCTGCCTGTCCGAAGAGGAATCGCTGTGCGAACCCCTTTTCCGTGTCTGCTCCATTACTTACCTCAGGCTGTCCGAAGAGGAATCGCTATGTGAGTTCCTTACCAGTGCCTGCCCCATTACTTACCCCTGGCTGTCCGAAGAGGAACCGCTGTGTGAACTTCCTACGCAGTCTGATGAAGAAGAGAGTCAGATCAGCCTGTGTTTTTTGAAGTTTAGGATTTAGCCTATTTTAATTCAATAAAATACAACGTTTTACACTGACTACCTTGTCTGGTCTCGTGGTGTCTTTGGGTAACTCCTTGAGGTGGTACGCTCAATAAGGGTGGTGTGAGACACGGGAGGAGGCCACCCCGGCCTGTGACATTTACATCAAACCACAAACTGACACATCTGCCTGTAAATTTCATGTGTACGGAAAGACTTGTTAACTGACTGGCAGCCCCACAGTTCCACTAAAGGAGGCAGAGACAAACCTAAAGTGAACAAAGATGCACTGAAACCGCAAGTATAGAATGACGAAAAAAGCTCTAACATACCTGTGTTCTTGCTCCAAGACGGTAGATGTGTAGGTCTTCAAACAAAGACTGGAGCTTCCACTGAACAGACAAAACATTTACATTTTACATTTACATTAGTCATTTAGCAGAAGCTTTTATCCAAAGCGACGTACAAAGAGTTTAGGGAGCAATAAGCGATATGACATACAGGAGTCATAATACATTAGGTGGCAATACAAAGTTACTGGTTTCAACAAAAGCTAGACCACTACCTGTTGAGAGAAAGGGTTAGTGTTTTTTTTTTTTCATTTGTCTGTCAAGTATTCACAGAAGAGATGGGTTTTAAGTAGTTTTTTGAATGTTGTGAGAGATGTGGTTAACCGGACAGAGTTAGGAAGAATGTTCCACTAGGAGGAAGTTGTGAAAGAGAATGAGCGGGATTGCGATTTACTGCCCTTATGGAAAGGCAATACAAGACGCCGCTGGTTTGCTGAACGCAGGGATGTTGATGGGGTGTAGGAGTGCAGGAGGGTGTGAAAGTAAGCTGGTGCAGATCCAGTGATAGTCCTGTAGGCAAGCATTAGTGACTTGAATCTGATACGGGCTTCAACCGGTAGCCAGTGGAGAGAGATGAAAAGGGGAGACACATGAGCCCTTTTGGGCTGTTGAAGACGAGGCGTACTGCTGCGTTCTGAACCAGCTGGAGCAGTTTCATAGCCTTTACTGCAATGCTCTCCTTGGTGGTCTTCCTGCAGTCCAACCTTGAGATTACCAGGGCCTGGACAAGGAGTTGTGCCGCATGCTCCGTGAGATAGGGTCTGACCTTTCTAATGTTGAATAAGCCATATCGGCATGACCGTGTTGTCCTTGCAATGTGATCATTGAAGGACAGCTGTTCATCAAATATGACTCCGAGGTTCATGGCTGTTTTGGAAGGGGTGATTGTGGTATTGCCAAGATGGATGTTGAGATCGTGTTGGACCGTAGGGTGTGCCGGAAACACGAGTAGTTCCGTCTTGGCAAGGTTCAGATGGAGGTGATGCACTTTCATCCAAGCTGAGATGTCCTCGAGGCAGGCTGTAATGCGAGCTGCTACAGTGGTATCGTCTGGGTGAAACGAGATGTATCACTGTTATGCTGACGACACCCAGATCTACGAGAAGCCATGTGCCTGTATGATGGGTCCCAAGGATGTAGTGTAGATGGAAAAAAGCAGCGATCCAAGCACCGATCCCTGACGGAGGGGAGAGTCTGAGATTCATAGCGATGACAGGGTTGCTAGCAGTATCTGGTGATTGACAGTGTCAAATGCTGCAGATAGGTCTAGCAGAATCAGGACCGAGGATTTAGATTCCGCCTTGGCTAGCCGCAGTGCTTATGTGACCGATAGCAGTGCAGTCACAGTGGAGTGGTTTGTTTTTAAGCCAGACTGCTTGTCATCCAGTAGTTTGTTCTGGGATAGGTAGGAAGACACCTGGTTGAAAGCTGCCCTTTCAAGTGTTTTTGCAATAAATGGGAGGAGAGAGACAGGTCTGTAACTGTCGGGAGCAGAGGGGTCCATTGTGGGTTTCTTCAGTAGGAGCGTGATGTGGGCCTGTTTGAATGTGGATGGAAAAGTGCTGGTGAGCAGGGAGATGTTGATGATGTGTGTGAGTGCAGGTGTGAGTGTGCTGGATATGGACTGAAGGAGATCAGAGGGGATTGGGTCAAGGGGACAGGTGCTGGGGTGGCTGGAGATAAGTCTGGTGACTTCATTGTCTGTAAGTTCGGTGAAAGAGGAGAGTTCGATGGTCTTCAGCAGTAAATGATTTGGGCAAAGAAGAGAGTAAAATGTCTTGAAAAGCTGTCAAGTGTTAGGTGCATTGCTTACCTTGGTGGTATAGAAAGACATTTTAGCTGTGGTAACACTAGCAGAGAAAGAGGAGAGTAGTGACTGGTAGTCCCCTAGGTCAGCAGGATTCTTGGTCTTACGCCATTTCCTTTCAGCAGCCCTGAGTGTACTCCGTTGTTCATGGATGATGTCAGACAGCCAGGGGCAGGAGGGGGTGGCACGAGGTGGTCTGGGGGACAAAGGTTATCTAGACAGGATGTAAGTGTTGAGCATAAGGTGTCAGTGGCAGCATCTAGAGATGCAAAGTTGGAGGGAAGAGAGGATGTCACTTTAGCTGAGAGTGTGCTAGGGGAGAGAGAGCAAAGGTTCCGTCAAAAATAAACGGGTGGTGGTGTTGGTGTAGTGCATGTAGGAAGGAGCATGTTGAAAGTGATGAAGAAGTGGTCAGAAATGTGAAGAGGTGTGACTTGAACGTTATCTGTGGTGCAGTTACAGATGTAGATGAGATCCAGCTGGTTTCCAGATCTGTGAGTACTGGCTGTGGCGAGGCGCGTGAGGTCGAACGAGGCGGTGAGGAAGTCAGAAGCATAGGGTTTCTCCAGGTGGCTGTTGAAGTCCCCAAAGACTACAGGGCTACCATCCTCTGGGAATGATGAGAGCAGCACATCACATTCAATGAAGTTATGAAGAGGACCTGGGGGGTGGTAAACTACAACAACGCTGAGCTGAGTGGGAAAAGTGATATTAACAGCATGGTATTCAAATTAATAGTTGCTGTATAGGGAAGATAGTGTGGAATATTTCCAGTCATTGTTGATAAGCAAACCTGTGCCTCCTCCTCTTCCGGGTTTAGTTTGTGGAGAGAGCAGCAGGTGTGGCTGAGTCTTCAGGACGAATCCAAGTCTCAGTAAGACCAAGAATGTGAATGTCAGACTGGCTGGCAAACGCATGGATGAAGTCAGTCTTGTTCACAGCTGACTGGCAGTTCCAGAGACCCACAGAGAGAGACAGGTGTTGAAGGGGAGGTATGAAAGTGCACGCGTCGTGCCTTGCGTCTTGGGTGAGAACGCCCCCTAATGTGGAGTACAGGAATAAACTTGAAACACATGCTGTTAGTAGACAATTAAATGAAAGCAAAGGCATGTTTAATATACTGATATCAGCTTGCTGTTGTTCTTGCTCTGTGGAGTCGCGCATGTAGAGTCACAGGTCTTCACACTCATCGGTCTTCGCACGAGGAGGCTGAACACGAGGGTTGACGCTACCAGAGGCACTGCTTAAGTATGTGTTGAGATTAGCGCAAACAGAATACAGCTGGAACACGCCTTCCAATATCTCCCAATCACACGAACCAAACGCAACTCACAGAACGTGACAAAGCGGTTGTAAACAAAGCAACGAAACTGCGCTAGACTCAATAAGACACGATTAATCAATTACACTTATGAATTTCAGTTGATTCTTAAGCTACAACAAACTGCTTAAAACAGAGACTGTTAAAACAAGATTCCAGTAACTGAAACAGCACATCAATGGTGAAGAGGAAAAAGGCATGATCATAACTTTCAAGATGCAAGACTGAGAGTGACAGAGCTTATAAATGCAAGTTTTTCCATTGTCACAGGACATATGCAATCGATGTGGGATTTTTAAGTGTTATTTGAGATTTTTCAGAGTCGTTCAGGAAAATTCCCTGGTTCTATAACTTTTGATTTCTCTGTATATCAAACAAAACAAGTAACTGTACATTTCAAAACAACAATAGCAATTGAGTTTTATCCTTCAAAGATAGCAGCACCATCTCATATCAGCATCACATTCTCTATAAAAGCAATCAGAACTGTAGCCAGAAATAAGTGAATAGTTATTTGCATTTTATCGGTTTAACAAAGCAAATTACTATAGAGAGCAAATAAACATTTAATTTAAAGTATGCAATCATGCTCTAACTTGGACAACTGAAATTTATTAAAGCAACAGTTTATGTTAATATTCAGACAAAAGTATTTTAGTAAGGAAAATGTGCAAAATCCAACAAACTAATGGCACCAACAGCTATACTTGAATACATTCTGCATTGAATCACAGTAAATTAAGCAATTACCTCACGGTTTAATAGCTGCCTATTTATTATGTCCTTAAGTTTAAGTTAAGTTTAACATAATACACATATACAGAAACGACATCCATAGGCAATATTTTTTCTTTGTTTGAGAAGTTTATATTCACTGTGAGGATTTACTAATATTACATGCGCGACCCAATTTAGGATGTTATGGAGAGAAAAATCTTAAGTACTAACAGATAAACAGGTAAAATCAATCAGCACATTAGGAGAGGGCCTTCTTTAACAGACACAAATTAACCAACTCGCATAATATCAGGCAAAACACTAAAACAAACGGCATTAAAATGTTCCTTTCACTCACGGTCAAATCCTTATCAAAACCGTCAGATGAAGCATTAGCAATCCTTCCAATTACAAACCAAACAAGCAAATGGACGTTCAAACGATGCGTTTTAAATCCATCTAAAGCCCGCCTTCTGCTGCACAACAAATCATCATCAGAGAAGAGCTTTCCAGCCAATAAGCTTACAGTGTCTGTGTAGTGCGTCATCGAACCTGCTTGCTGCCTTTACGTGCTCTCGGAAATTCGATAATTCCCACTTCAACTCGGAAATAATTTATGAAACTGAGCTCTTTCTTCTCTGTTAGCAGATACTTTTAATGTTTTAATGTTACTCAATACATTTAGGCCGATTTCACAGACAAGGCTTAAATTAATATATTTTAGTCACTTTTGTTAAAATGCCTTGAATAAAAATACTGCTGGTGTGCATCTTGAGACTAAACAGCTCATACTTTTATTTTAGTCTGGGACTAGTCTTAAGCCTTGTGTGTGAAACCGGGCATTAATGTTTAAGCCTTGTGTGTGCATAACAGCCAAATCAAATGCCCCTCGTGGACGCTAATATATAATGATGACGCGTTCGAGACAAAGTCAGAGTTGACATTGCTCTTATCCACTTCAATGCTTTCCCAATCAAGCACACGTCACGTTCGCATGATATAAATAGATAATTAGATGAAATATGTAATATGTAATGTAAGGTATAAAACGAATAAGTCATACAGTTATATAAGTAAGTTACAGAAATATTTGTATATAAGCACTTTCATTTAATTCTTAATTACAACACAAATTGACCAATGGCATGCTGTCACTGCAAGAGAGTAAAAAAGACTTGTAATGTAGACATTAAAAGGGCAAAAGAGCTCTGAAAACGAAAACTAATCTTAAAATAACAAAAATGTAAAACATCATGTCCAAAGATCAGACATAACAAAATATTTTAATAAATCAGTTGTATGAGTTTAAAATTAAAGGGATAGTTCCTCCAAAAATGAAAAATCTGTCATCATTTACTTACCTTCAGGTTGTTTCAAACCTATATACATTTCTTTGTTCCAATGAACACAGAGAAAGATATTTGGAAGAATGTTAGCAATTTTCTACGGAAGTTCTAAGAGGCCATGCGTTATAATATTTTTTCGTTCTTGTTTTCTCGTGATCACGACATAATTTTCTCGTGATCACGTAATAACCATTTGTTTTCTCGTGATCACAACTTAATTTTCTTGTGATCTCGACATAACAAACGTTGTTTTCTCGTTATTACGAGTTAATTTTCTCGTGATCTCCACAAAACAAAAGTGGTGTTCTCGTGATCCCGACATCTCATGACGTATTTTTTTTGCCGAAAATTTCGCGCATTTTGAGCGCCTGGTGCATACACGTTTCCACCATAACAAAAGAAGGCTAATAATTGCCCAAAATTGACTTTATCTCAGCATTAAGAGAGCGGGGTGTCCCAGAGGACAACCTTAGACGAATGGAGGAAGATAAGGCAAGTTACTTGCTATTTTAATATGTTTACTATTCCTGCTTTTGGTTATTGAACGTACGGTTTAATAAAACCGAAAGCCGAATTTTTGTGTTATTGATTATTGCAGGTAAGATTAGATTTATATTCATGACTGTCAGTTATTTGTAAAGTAAATCTGATGTAGGGCTAGCTGTTTAAGACCATTGAATGAAATGCTTGGACATGCCCATATTTGTATCAGTAAAGGGTATGTAATGAATAGGACTAATGTTAAGATCATGCGAATGAATGCCTTCGTATCGTTCAAGCTGGCGTAGGAGTTACAAACTTATAAATGTCAAAGATTTTTTAAATGCACAGTTTGTGTTTTTTATACTGCTGGTCCGTAGTAGTCACCACAGCAAAAAGACGGCGCAGACGGCACAGAGCAGAGTCAGTGCCCGCAGAAGCAGTCTCAGGCTTCACCTGTAGTAACTGCAATAGACTTTGCAGCTCTCGTATTGGACTGTTTAGCCAACGCAGGCACTGCAGTTCCACAATTGACTGACCCAGGCCCAGATACTCCATTGACTCTCGAGACAGAAGGATTGTTTGCCAGAATTGACCAAGACAATTGAATTTTTTATTGTTTTGCTATCATATGTGTTTTTTTTTTCATTTATGCACAATTGCATTTATTGCACTTTAACTTTTATAATACATTTGCACCTGAATTGTTTTATTTGCATCAACTTATTCATATTTTTCTAAACAATTGTGTCCTGAATGTTCATTTTCTAAAAAGTAACAGTGACGTTTTTTTTCACAAAGTTGTATTAAAAGAAACTTTATTGCTATAAAGAATAGTTTTTGCAGCTGTGCTATACTGTTTCTCATTCAGTGTTAAAGTATGTGTACATACAACAGGTAATATTTTTTCCCATTAATACACTCAACAGCTCTCAATAATCTGTTATTTAAGGCATTCATTTGCACCTGAATTGATTATCTTTCTTCTCAAATGATTTATATTTTTGTACAAAATTGTATGAATGTTTAAATTAAAGTTCTTAAATTTACCTTTTGTTGTAATTATTCTGCAACTGCTTTTATTAGGTCTCAGAATTTTCAAAAAAGCCAAACTTTATATTACAAAGTTACATTCTTAATTAATAAAATGAAAATAAAATAACATTTAAAAAAGTCAAATCTTACAACATTCCATTCCATATACATTTTATTTAATCTAAATACCTAAAAGTTCCCTAACTAGAGGTCGAATGTTTATGTAGAGTCTTAATGCCTCTGTGGCTGTTGCACCTGGCTGTAGATTATTTTCCCCCATAACAAGAACACAGAGGTCATATAAATCGCGATCACAGGGTATGTCTGATTTCCACAGGCAGATATTTTCATGGATAATCACATTCAATCTTTCAGCATCTACAGGATTCAAGTAGTCTTTTGATTGATAAAGTTCTGGTAAATTGTACATGAGGAAGGGTTTCCCATGTTGTATGTCTCGACCATTGCTACGTCGGATTCGGTGGTTATTCCACATGTTTACAACGGTGTCCAGTTCGTCCTGAAAACAAAGCATATTAGGCATTTATACAGGAGATCCAGTGAATTGGCAGTGTTTACTGGAGCAGTAGAAGTGGAATGTTAATCGCAAATATCTGGCATGTTAAAAGTCGGAGTGTTGCTTTCCCCCTCATTTGTAATATTTTTAATATATACACAAATAAAGATGGAAATAAAATAGTGTTCCAGTAGTTTTATGATGAGTTTAATGTTCATTTGAACAAGGTGCGATCATCTATGAATCACACCACCGTGTTTTGCTATGTGGTCACGCATTTCAGCACCACATAAAACGAACAGCACCTAATCAAATTGCGAATGGATGGGAGATTAATTTACTTTAAAATGTTAGACGTTAAAGTGTTTTAGATAAATATTAAATGATTAAGATAGTTTAATAGCAGCCTAAACAACTTGAGTTACCTGAATTAATGCGAGAAAACAGAATTGTATAAGGCCTTTATCAGTTGCATCGCCTGAGAAATCACCAGCTGACTGCAGTTCTTTGAATACATCCATCCAGTAACCTGCATTTTGTCGTCTGTAGATACCCCACCAACTTTCTATTCTCTGGTTTGCTTGGCTTGTTCCTTGAAAGACACACGGTCCGTGTACAGTTCCCGTACAGTCTTCACGAAGAAACTCTTTGTACATGTTTACGTGGACATTTTCGGTTCCAAAATCGGATCCGATTATTCGACAACAACCCATTCTTTCAGCAACAGCGCAGAAATAATACCCAGCAATTACTCTGGGATTGTTGTTGGTGAAATAAGCTTGCATCCAGATGATGTGCCTCGAGAAACCATCAATGCAGCCGTTAACCGCTATGCCATACGGCTTTAGTTTGTCGTAAGAATCCATGTGCCATAGATAGTTAGGGCCTGGCACTCCATAACGTCGCCTCCGCAACCTTCTCCCTCTTCTTTCCGCCACACCTAATGGATCCAGACTTAACTGTATCTCTCTGACCATTGCTCTGGTCAGCCGCAAACCACTCAAACGGCATCTTTCATGCATCATTCGGTACCCATGCAGACGTCCCGGTCTCTCAAGTTGGCTGGCAATGAAATTAACTACACGCTCAGGGTCACTATATTGTCTTCGACGAAAAAGTTGCAGCCCTGACAGCCTCCTTCTCAAGTGTCGGACACTTATGTTTAAGTTGTCAATCACTGACAGACAGAGCTCTGAGCAAAGTAAAAGCGAACGTGATCATCCATAATGCTGCGATGATGCTGAACATGCGATAGAACATACAGAAAAAAATAAGTAGTGATCATGGGGAAAGAGTGTTTATGTCGAGATCACGAGAAAATTAAGTTGTGATCACGAGAAAACAACTTTCGATAGGGCGAGAAAATTAACTCGTAATAACGAGAAAACAACGTTTGTTATGTCGAGATCACAAGAAAATTATCTTGTGATCACGAGAAAACAAGAACGAAAAAATATTATAACGCATGGCCTCTTAGAACTTCCGTAATTTTCAGTTCTGGGACATCATCCATTACCATAGTAGGAAAAAATACATAATGATATATTTTGAAGAATTTAGGAAAACAAGGAGTTCTCGGCACGTTTGAACTGAAAATGACTAACATTCTATGAAATATGTTTCTCTGTGTTTATCGGAACATAGTAATTTATACAGGTATGACATGAGCGTGAGGACGGGAGATTTTTCACCCTTTAACATTTGGACAATAGGTAATGTGACTTTCATTGCAGACAGCAGAGGGCAGTATCTCACACGAGATGTCGCAAAAACATCTCACGGTTGCTAAGCAACACAGAGCAGAAGTGTTTGGTTTGCATGCTGACGGAGCTAACCGATCTTTTGAAATAATATTATAGACACTGTTTACAGGTAAAGTCAATTTATCATTCATTGTCTGATGCTTTCTGGCAACATGTCTGTCGGTTTTACAGACTTGTCCTTGAAAACAAAAACGAAAGAACAGAGAAAACAACCGAACCGTTGTGTTGCTAAGTCGCTGCTAGCCAGTCAACGATCATTCGTGTCAATGTTGTCGTTCTTGTTTTCTTCAAGGTTTTAAAGGGATTATTCGTTTATCGTGTCTGGTTTGTTGAACATCATCCTAACCCATACAATATCTGCTCGGCTCATGTCAGGATGACGAGTCAGAGACCCGTAAGCCGCGGGTCGTTTGGACCGATTTCTGGAAGACCACCAACAGGAGTCCGACCCCCAGAACCCGCCGTCAGAGTGGGCACAGCGGTGAGAAATTTCATGATCTGATAACTGTTCTTATGTGCTCTAGATATCATATTGTGCACGACTATACCACAACCTGTTAGGAATGAACATGTTTGTGTGTTTGACAGATGGTACCGGGCACCGGGAGACCAGGAACCAGAAGTGGACTCCTGGCTGCTGGTGTTCTTTCTGCCCAGATTAAAGTGGCCGATCGTCCTGTTACGCAGCAGGGGCTCAGCGGTATGAAAACAGGAATGAAAGGTTTGTTTTATGTCCTTCATCCACAGACTGGATCTCCCTATATCTGAATTCCACAATCTTGCGAGGTCTGCATACTTTTTGTTATTCTCTCTAAAAGGACCTCAGAGACAAATCTTGGATAAATCATATTACCTTGGGTTACTACGGTAAAGACTTCACTCACTACAGATTATAAATCTCAGTATCTATTCAGATGTTTCAGACCCTTCTTGTTTGTTTCTTACAGGAGTAAAGTAAATGAGTTGTCAACCGAATCCAGCAAATTACAGAAAGACATTGACACCTTCAATCAGGAGAATTCGGTCTATCTTTCTTATGAAAAAAGGTAAACTATTTTTACACAACAAACACATACGTCACATTTTAGGGTTAGTCAATAAGATCTCTTTATGTAGGTATTTTAGGGCTGCAAATCCACCAGAAATGCAATTCAGATATTTATATCAGCACGTATTTATTACTATGAAATATAAAAACTTGTCGTCCTTTTACTGACTGTACATTTCTTTGATGATAACAGAGCTGATGACTTTTGTTAGAAGTACAGTCTAGATATAGACAGTTATACAACAACATAAACATTATGTGGCCTAAACTTAAAGGAGTAGTTCACCTTCGAAATGAAAATTTTGTCATCATTTACACTTCCTTTTAGAAGATATTTTGAAAAATGTCGGTAACAGAACAGCACAGCCCCCCATTCACTTCTATTGTATGGACACAAAACCAATGCAAGTGAATGGGGTTAACAACATTTTTCAAAATATCTTCTTTTGTATTCTGCGGAAGAAAGAAACTCATACAGGTTTGGAATGACAAGAGGATGAGTAAATGAAGACAGAATTTTCATTTCGAAGGTGAACTACTCCTTTAACTTCCGGTAGACATCCGCAAAGAATTGATAACCGCTGCGTAATTTTTATTTAATACAATTAATATACAATAGAATATTAATATACATATTAATATAAATTAAATGTAAAATAAGTTGTTATATTTTAACCAAACACAGACTGGAAGTAAACTTCGGGCCAGGCGCATGCGTCCAATGAAGGTCCAGAAACACTCCCGGATGAATTATAATTTAGTTTTTTTCTTACATATGTAATTCAATCTTAAACATAAGAAACATTAGATTGAGTTCTAAATGTTCTGTTGATTGTATTTTGTTTAAACGTTTGTGAAGTTTGTGAACAGATTTACAGACGTACTTAAACACATAAACCATTTACAGTACATATATTTGAATTGTAAATTTAATGTATTACGCGTATGTCTGTTTTTATGAATTGGCTAGTTTAATATACATCAAACTTATGTTAAATATATAGATGAGAGTCCTTGATGGTTCAGTGCAAGGTTTTATTTCATTCTTAAGAATGGTCTGAATGTCATTTGAACAGAGCTGAAGGACTAGCCGGAGAAATTAAAGATCTTCAGGGACAACTGGCAGATTACAACATGGTACACATTTACACAAATAAATGTGTGTCTTTAACAGACGGCCGATGTCTATGTCCAGAATTAATGAATCTAAGAAAGCCATGAGCGGCAGCTTTTAATCCTTTTTTATGTATTTATTATTTGCCACATAACCAGCTGGTTGACAAGCTGAACACAAATACTGAAATGGATGAAGTGCTCAATGACATCATCTTGGTGAGAGCACATCATTTGAAAATATATAACATTTGATATCTCTTATTCTTGTATTTTGCAAGAATAATTGTTTTTTATTGGTCTTTTTAGCTGAAAGCTCAGAATGACCGAGAGGCTGAAGGTATGGACGTCATTTTCACAGAGAGAAGACAGTAAGTGCCGTTGTTTGTCATGAGTTAAGCTTTTTGGGTATGTCAGTGTTGTGTAGACCCTGTGTAGGGTCATCAGCTGATGTTTTTAAATCTTCTGATCCAAAAAAAGACAAGAGGAAAACTGTTCTAGTGTACCAATGAAAGCATGCCAGAGCTCATCTGTAGCTAACCACTTTTCAACCTATTTCAAGGCTTTTTTTAAATACTGGGTTTAGACCTGTGACAAAAATATTGTTTGCATTACAGATGAAGGATGTGAAACTTTGCTTCATTTTCGTTTTTCATTTTGACTCTGTGAGATTTTGCCCGGTCAAACCAACCACAGTGTTACCAGATAATTTTTGCACACGTTTGTTTCATTCCAGCGTTTGGTTATCATGTGTCTCGATGTAGCCGTCCTCTATAAAGCCGTCATCATCCTCCAAAGGCTGCAAGCTCAGCCCGTGCTCCGTGCTCTCGTCCAGCTCCTGTATGCTCGTCTCCGTCTGTTGTGTGTCCAGACTGAAGTTGGAATAGCGTCCTGTGTTGAGGACGTTGGGCTCACGGAGTCTCTGATGGCGATAATTGAAGAGAAGTTTGTACCAAGACGGTGACTTGACAGCACATACGATCAGCATTGAAGTGCTAAGGGTTATAACTAGCACCCCAAGCAGAAACTTCCAACTGTTGGATCCTGTCGACAGCCCAGCGGTGCCACCACTCGCGGTGAACTCTGAGGAGAGAAATACATGAGCGTTAACTCTTTTCTAGAGACCCAGACCCACTGACATACTGGATCTGATGGAAGCACACTAGAAGGTTCTGTCTTATTTTGTCTGTGGGTCACGTTCAGTGAAGCTACAGAATGCACGTTACCTTCGCCAGAGCCGTTAACATGAATGCGGTTTGTAGGCAGTGCTGTCAGTGTTGATGCACGTTTGATTGTTTTGGCTTTAGATGTGGACTGAATGGAGCACAAGGATTCTTCATCCAGGACTGTTTTACCCGCCAGCGTCTCTGGGGTGTCACAAGTTACTTGTCTGCCTGCACAACAAGGACCATACGTGCATTACGAACCCCATCTATACTGTATAGAAATATATGTATATAGACATGACATTTCTGTTCTCACCTATTGCTACACCAGAGTCATTCAGATGTTGAATGAGAGTCATGAAGGGGCACGAACAGTTCCATGGGTTGTCCTCCAAGACCAAAGTCTTTAGTTTAGGAAGTCCTTTAAAGATGTCATCGGGGAGTGAATGCAGTCTGTTTTCCCTCAGATTAAGAATCTCCAGGTTCGTAAGGCTGTCAAAAGCTGTCGAAGGCAATATCTCTATGAGGTTGTAAGAAAGATCGAGCACCTTCAGCATGGTGTACCTCTCTAAAGCCTTTACATCCGAGATAGACATCACTATTGAGTTATTGCTCAGCAGAAATTCTGTGAGCTCTGTAGATCGGTTGGTAGGAATGTTTGTCAGAGATGCGTTGTTCATATTCACCTGAACACAAATGTGACATTAAAATCAAACAGGATCCTTATTTTCATGTAAGATGTTCTAGAGGAAACCCATGCACTGTACCTACCACTGACAATAGTTTCAGTCTATGATGTGCTGAGGCTTGATTCTAACAGACTCGCTTTTGAAATAGAAAACATGGAAATGAAGATGAAAAACTCACCAGCCGTGCGTTCAGCCCTGAGGTCAGAAACACAGCTGCAATCCACAGCTGTCCGCTGGCCATCATCTGTTACCTGTGCCAATAACTTCAGCCTTCTGTCCATAAGAGAAAAGAGAATTCTCACTAGATGTCTGTGTCGCGAGCTGTTGTCATGAGAGTAACACAAGAGGGTCTTTGTGTCAGCATGCTGTCGTCCCGTGTTTCACTGCATGTATTCGCTGCTCTCTCTCTATCTCTCTCTCACACTTTTAAAGCCTGTTATCTAGCATCGCACACAAAGCAGATCGTGGTCTGCCCCGCTGACTTGAAGCACAAAGTCTGCCAGTGTTCTTCAATGCTTGTTTCCCTGCCCTAACACTTAACGCTGATCCTTTCCTGGAGTAGAAGTTAGGATTCCTGATTATTTAGGACTCTACTAAACTAAATACTTTATTTAGGGATAATCTTTACATTTACATTTAGGAGTACAGCTGATAGCTAAGAACCATGGTCATTAAAGAGTAAATGATTTTATTTATTGAGTTTAAACCGTAAGCTTGTAGACAACATAAACATTAAACCTGTTGAATATTTCCATTAAACGACGATGATGACCATTACTTTATTTGTTCAGTTTTCTATGAGAAACGTATTTGTCATAAATGTCATAGATGTGAAAGTTAGAGTGACTTACCCCTGAGCCGGTGTGTATTGTTGAGAAACAGAACGTGAGACGGACCTTTGCTCTGTGTAATAAAGACTGGCTAAAGATTGACATCATCAAATCATTTCATTTAAAATGGAAAACTGTCTCTTCAGTGGACTTCAGATACCTCTCCATGTTCACCACTCCTCTTATGTACAGTTTTAGGCAATTGAAAAAGGTTTGCATTTGTCCATATTTAATACAACTCAGGTTCAACTCAGCTCAAGTTAGAATTTCTTAAAACTCTCAATAACGGCTTTTTTAAATAACCTCTTATATTTATTTAAACCCCATGGGGTACAGCATGACATTTTATAACAAGTCAGTGATGTGAAATCAGAGCTGTGCGTTACAGGGGTTTTACTACGGTTCAAATCAATGTAACACAGCCTCAATGAGGCAGTATACGCTAATAGTTCTCTCTGTTTGTTAGAAAAGAGGATTTGATCCGAGCTGTGGAGGAACACATCGTCCAGGAAAAACAAGCAGCAGAAGACATTATTCAAAAGATGTCTGCTGATAAACAAGCAAAGTATTCTGAGATGAAAGGCGCCAATGAGGAGCTGATGCAGGTTAGATATCTCACGTCAGACCATAAATGCTCAGATTAACTAATTATATCAGCATACAGACAAATCCTAATATATTTGATGCTGAACCCAAATTCAAGAATAAATCAGCCAAAAAAGTTGTTCCATGTATCACAAAAGGGAAATTTGGGAGAATCTTCACAATAAGCACTGGCTTAAGAAGTCTTTGTTTGAGGAACAGAATCAAGTTTAGGTTGCAATTCTTTTTTTACATTTGGCACCAATAGTCACAAGAGTTTTGTTATGGGGTTAGTTCACCCAAAAATGAAAACTATCTGTTTAATTGTGTGTTAAATGACTGACACATCTTCTGGATCCAGGAGCTGGATGCTCTTCAAGAGGAACTAGATGCTCTCATTAACAGGAAGGAGACTTTTGAGACGGTACATGGACACACACACTCACACACATTTCTCCATCTTTCCTCTCATACACACACTCACAAGCATACATCATCAGTCAGATTGTTCTTACTTGAATGACATGTTGCTGTGTTTTATTATGGACTTTTGTAACATGTACTTTATGTTCTCAGTTGTGGAAGCTCAGCATTCTTTTCACAGCATGTTTTTTATTGACATCATGAACAGCATATTCTAAACAAGTCACTTTGGTACTAAAACGTTACATGGATACATAAGACTTAATGCCTGAGGTTGTGGATTTACTGATCAAATGTTCACAATATTGTTCAGCTATGCATAAATGTAAAAGGATGATTTGTGTTCCCTGTGGAAGACGTTCTGATGTAGAGCTCAGGGTTCAAACGTGCGTGTGTGTGTGTGTGCAGGAGCTACTTCACTCGCAGGTCAAACAGGAAGCAGTCATGCTGCATGAGAAGCTGTTGGAGCTGGAGAGCCGTAAAGAAGCAATGCTGGCTGAAGACAGGACCATGGGCTCTCCCCAAGAGGAGAGGGAGCGACTCTTTAAACAGGTCTCTTGTATATGACCGTACATACTGGTATAAGATTGATTATGTTCAGAGATTTTATCATGATTTAAGAGTAGTTATTACTTATTGACTGTCCATAGTAAGAATAAAAATGACTATGGAAAGTGAATGAGGGCCAATTTTGAAGTGAACTACTCCTTTCATTTCTCTCATGTTCTTGTTTTAGGTCAAAGAAAACAACCAGGAAATCGCCAGCATGGAACGACAGTATGTATTTTATTTGAATGAGCTGAGATTTCATTTTACTGTAGGTTCCAGTCAATTTCTGCTCATCATTTCAGATATTTTTGGGGAAACCTGGATAGAATCGTACGCCGGCCATACCATTAGGGTTTGCATTATAAATGAGAAACATACCTCTGCCTACAGATTCCTCTGTCAGCGTTCATTAAACATCTACCCGAAATAAACTTCTTCTATATAGAGACATGAAACAACAATTTTAACAGGATGTTATTCAGCAGATTCATTTTTTCAATTAACTATCACACTCACTGCTTTATATAAGGAGAAGACCAAAGCTGCAAATCCTTTTTCTATATATTATGATATTATTTCATGAACTTCCATATCATTCCAACACATTGTTTATTTGTTGTAAAGTCAATGGTCTCTGCCATCTTGTTACTCTAAACTAGGTTAGGAGACCTCTTCAGCTCTTTTAAATTATTTAGGAGCTGAGACCTAGAGACCTAGAATTTTTACACATTTAAAAGTCAAATTTGACTCTGAGTTGCTTTATACATACGGGCCCTGATCTACTGTCGTGGAGATGAAATCGTAATACATTAGTATTATCAGTTATACTGAAAGTCATCCATATTCAAACAGAGAATTGTCTTTTGCACGTGTATTGAGAGAGACACATGAGAAAAGAGCTTTTTACATCTTCTCACTCAATGATGTTTGCATATTCATTTCATCATGTGATTTTAAACTGATCTTAAATTAGTTCCAATGTGTTTATTAATATACTGAAATGTGAAGCAGTTCATCACAGTCAAACAAAGCGTCCGCTGTTCTAACGTCTTGTTTTTATTCAGATTAACAGATGTGAGGGAAAAAATCAGCAGTCTCACTGAAGAGTTGCGACAACTCGATGCTAACATGGAGGAACATCAAGGTGATACTTTGACAGAATGAGCAAATACAAACAGTGATTTGTTGTTGTTTTTGGCTGTATTGGAAAACTAGGTTTTTTTCTCAATGCTTCTTCGTAGTGTGACTACTTGCATACACTGACTTTGATGAACTTACGATGGTTTAGAAATCTCTTCCCATGTGCACAGGTGAACGAACACAGAAGTACAGAGAGCTTCAGAAGAGAGAGGAAGAAATAGACTGTGAGTCTCCGTGGGCTTCACACTAACACTGTATGTTTGGATCAGTGTGATGATCATGTGTGTTCCTGCAGCGTATCTCAACACATTTGAAGAGAACACGTCTCTGGAGCTGCAGCACATCAGAGACGCTCAGAGCAGAATCGTGGCTTTACTGGAGCACTCTAGCAGGGTACAACTCCTACATTTAGGGATGTTTACATCATCAGTTTTCAGTGTGACATGAGTGTGTTCCTCCTCAGAACATCAATCGCATGCAGCAGCTGTCTGCAGTCACCGCACAAGAGCTGAAGTCCATGCAGGAGGACCTGAGCTTTAAAGAGACCGAGATGCAGAAGTCTCAGAGCACCGCTAAAGGCCTTTCCTCAGGTTACTCTTTCTGTGTTTCTTCTGTCTCGCTTTCTTTCTCACTTAAGCACTTTTCATACAGAGATCTTAGATACTTTAGATACTTACACTACCAGTGGTTAGAGCATGGTGCCAGCAACGCCATAGTCATGGGTTTAATCCCAGGGAATTGCACACAGTCAAAAAACTAAATGTCTAGTTCAATGCAATGTAAGTCGCTTTGGATAAAAGGGTCTGCAAAAATGCGTAAATGTAAATGTAGATAACACACCAATAATGTGTCCCGGTGCAAGAATGAGACCTACTGTCTCCTTAAGTAAGAGAAAGCCCAAACAGCTTACACTGAATATGAGATGAATATATATTGTCAAATGAAAATAAAGCAAATGGTTAAGCTTGATTTGTGCACATTGATAGAGCCTCAATACAAGTTATAACGATTTAACGAATGGAAACTGAGCCAGTATTTTTTCTACTGTAATTGCAATACCAACGGCACTGGAAATTACAGCAGGACATTCTTCAGTAATATGGTGTACTAAAGTGAGTTCATCAGAAAGGTGTTTTGTCATTTACATTTTTTAACCATTTCAGGAAAAGCTCATGCAGAGCGAATGAAAAACCCGCAGGGCTCTTGATAACATTTGAGAGGGTTGGCAGCAGCTCGGAAACAAATAGTTCACTTTAAAATAAAAAAATCATGATAATTCACTCACCCACATGTCAAACAAGCTATCCATGTTTTTGTTCTTCTGAGGAAAACAAATTCAGGCTTTTGAGGAAAGCTTTCCAGGGTTCTTGTCCATATAATAGACTTTAACAGGGGACTGTTGGTAAAGGTCCAAATTTCAGTTTCATCGCAGCTTCAAAAGGTTCTAAACGACATCAGCTGATGAATAAGAGTGTCGTCTAGCCAAACCATTAGTCATTTATCACGAAATCTAAACAATCATATACTTTTGAAGCATAAATACACTGCTTGCACTGCACTGAATTTGGACATAATTTTGTGTTGATACTGTATGTCCGTTTACTTGCTTGAAGTTTAAACACCATGTTGCAGGGGCGCAGATGGGATTTTTTCACTGGGGGGACCAAGCTGTCAGCAAATGATTTCAACTCAACTTTATAGTGGCTTCAGTAAATTTACCTCAGTCAACTTTTACAGTACATTGGGTTAGATGATAATGTTATGCCAGGACCCTATAATTTAATTGCAAGTCCAGATAAAACATTATTTCCTGACGATAAATTGTTTGTTTTATCCTTCAATTGTTTTTGTGTTAATTCGCTATTTGCTTTTGTCCACTCACCTAATTGTATGTGCCCTCTTACCTTATTTCTTATTCTCTCTCTCTCTCTCTCTCTCTTAGGTCCGATTCACATTTCGCCTCTTTTCCGCGTGCATATTTGTTATCGCGACGCGCAGGCTGTGCAGTGTGCACATCTTTCTAGGCGCGTTGGCAGTGCATCTAGATGGAAATAGTTAAACTTTTTGGAGTACCCCACGCACACTGCTGGTCTTTGGACGAGAGAAATAGGCGCGGCTCGTGTTTTCTGCTCGGTTTTAGATGCGAAATGTGAATGGCGCCTTAATCTTCCTCACTGGTAGTCTAATCCTTACTCTCGATCTGTCCTCTCACTGTCATTTACTTTCTCTCTCAATGTAATTGATTTGTTAAGTGTTTTTCCTTCCTTTAAGAGATTCCTCAACATTCTTCTTTCTTGTGCAAACATTGTCTTATCTCTTCAGTACCGGTGAAAAAGGCAGCACAGAACTTCCTGTCAGTCGCTCATTGTTCGTCTGTTTGTTGGTTTTCTGTTATTTCACTTTTAGACCTGACAAAACACACTAACTTTGTGTTTTTGTTACACAACATGAATAAATAGTCAGTTCTCTGTATGCTGCTCATAGCTAAATATTTTCATTAATCCAAACCTAAGCATCAGTGTCATGGGTGTGTGTGCGTGCGTGTGCTTGTGTGCGTGTGTGTGTGTGTGTGTGTGGAAGACTCTGGAGAAGGAAGTGGTCCAGAATGCTCAGAAGTGCTGACGGTGCTTTTTAACTGCTACACACACTCTCACACTCTCTCTCTCTCTCCAAACACTGAACTGGGCATACTGCCTATCAGGGGGAAGCCGCCCTCTTTCTCTTCCTTCCTGTTCTGCTTCCTCCTCCTCCTCAGAAAAAGGCCATACGCCCCATCACATGGATGTGCAGGTCTCTGTATACAAGGATTAAATCTTGAGGCTTCAGTGGTTTTATCCAGATAGAATACATGACTATTTCAGCTTTTTTGAGTCAGTATGCAAACATACATACATCATGGCAGCAGAGGTTTTTCAACTCTGTTACACAGAAGGTTTATGCCTAACTTTATTGTCTAAACTAAGCTGATGTGACCCTCAGATGTGATCTCTGTAGTGTTTGCTGTACCGCACACGCACACACACACACACGTTACCAAAAATGACCCAGAAGGAAACAAACCGCTGGATGTTTCATAAACACATTTTTATTGGCCGTCAGCATCACACCTCGTTTAAGAAACAATATTAATAAGAAGTCGAATGTGTGTTTGTTAGACACCTGTAGGATGACCAGTTGCTCACAAAATCCAATCAAAACAGCTGCGAGCAGGTTTGTGGACGGGTGTTAATGTGTGTTTGTGGTGTGTTTGTGCACACAGAGAGTGAGCGTTTACAGCTGGACCTGCTGAAAGTCGAGCAGCTGGAAGGAAAAGTCACGACGGAGCTTCAGACTCAAACAGATCAACTTAAATTAATGACCCATGAGCTGAACACGTACAGAGACCTCGATGCACTCAAATCTGCTGGGGAGGGCAGAAAGATGGTAACAAACCCACGGTTTCATTTAACAATGAGTATATTTACAGTTTGTCCGAATACACGTAACATGTTCAATGAAAATGATGGTTGACACGTCCGCTGTCAGTGTTTGGAACTTGCCAGGCTGTGATTTTAGTTGACAGCTCCAAGGGGGATTCTGTGACATGAGACGGTTCTTTCTGTAAGGGTTTGTGATGTCATCATCTGTTGTGGTTGTGGTTTTTCTTTTAGAGGCTGCAGGGCGACCGAGCTGTGCTCACTCAGATGAAGAACACATTTAAGAAGACGATACACAAAAAGAATGAAGAGTTTGAGTCTCTTAAGAGTCACTTACAAGAGCACGAGACCCACGTCGAGGTGAGAGCGATTTTCAGACATACTGAACACTGCTTCTGTCTCAGTAGCCGTGCCACTCTGTAGGTTAAAGGTCAATAATTATCTCTATCAGAGAAAATGCTCCTTTTTACAACGCCACATTTAGGGCTTGCTTAAACCATGCTGTCATCGTAAAAAACCTTCTGACACGTGCAGCCACTGTGTGTCACTGCAAATATTAAGTGTGTTCGACTTCATGTGTTAATTAGATCTTCTACTATTAAAAGTCTACACAGTTAGATCGTACAGTTTGTGGCTCTACTAACATGCAGCTGGACATGCCTAAATATCCCCTTAAAAAAAAAGCATTGCCAGATTTATTCATTTTACAGACATTTTATCCAAAGCAAACGAGAGAGCATTTAGTGCACATGGAGGCCGGCAGCTCATTCCACCAGAGAGAAAACTTGTGATGGAGAAACTAGGCGCCGCTCATTTGTTGATTGTAAATGTAGAAATTCATCAATGTAAACCCAATTCAAAGATATACATCTATAACATGCTTGCCTAAAAAAATCACAAGAAATAAAAATAGACACAATAGTTTTGCCATGAAAGTGTGACATCATTATGGATGTACACTGTGTCTCCATGTCCTCACATGTTTTAGTGTCGTGTATGTTTACCTCACATGTATACGTTTATTTTTCAGCTCACTAACATGGAGAGAAAGTGGCAACATTACGAACAGAACAACTACGTGATGAAAGAATGTATCCTTTTTCCTACGTATCATTTACTCATTAAAACTGTTTCAATGTCTCTGAAGATCCCTAACTCTGTACTCCAGTCATTGCCTCAAAGGGCGTAGAAACCGATTACCGACCAGTGGTGAAGAACGTCAACAAACAGCTGACAGACTACAATAAGATACTGACAGATAGCCTGCAGGGCACTAGAACCTGATTCTCATACTCGCCAATGCTTCTGACATTTTAACTGTGATAAATGTAGCATATTTTGATTCGCATTCATTCCAAACTAGTGTTCATCTGAACCCTTTTATGATCTCCGTTCTGGCTCTGAGCCGGTTCTGGGTGTAGGCTCTTAGAGAGGAAATTCACTGATGAATGACCTCTCACAGATCGTCTTTCATTATGTCCTCTGGCATCTTCAGATGAACTGTTAAACACTAATGCACAGAAGTTTCATTAAAACTTACTAGAAATCAAATCTTTGTGTGAGCAATTTCTCTTCATTTCAACAGCTGCTGAGTAAATTAATCCTTTCACACACATGTATGTACACACAGGATGAAAGGCAAACGTCTGTCAAAACAACCGTTCCTTAAGCTGAGCCTCTCTACAGTCAAAGGTCTGTGAGAACATTGTTCCTACGGTGCTCGGGGAGTGTAAATGGACCGATATCATCATCATCATTCTGGATTCATTCATGACCGATCGCACTTGCCATTAACCGGTCAACTGCTTTCCTGTAGCTCAGTGGTTAGAGTGTGGCGCTAGCAACGGTAAGGTCATGTGTTCAATCCCAGGCATTGCACTCGGATACTCGGATACAAATGTGTAGTATAATGCTGTGTAACTTGCTTTGGATAAATGCGTAAGGTAGATGCGTTACCTGTATATTGAAGCTGTCCACACATTAAAAAGTTAAGCAAGACTATATTATGTTCCTTACATAATGAAGCGTGATGTTTTTATTATCTTGGGATGAGTTATTTCTATCTACGCAGATTTTCTTCATCTCATTCAGCAAAGAAGCAAAAACGCAGTGACATCTGAGTTCTGTGCAGTCACTGTAGTGCTTCAAAGGGAGGGCTGGAGTGAGCCGTTGATTGCAATTTCTCAACCTCATCACTAGATACCAATAAAATCTCCACATTGCTCCTTTAAATACTGCCTGGGGAAGAACTAAAACTCCACAATTCTACACATCTGCCCAAATGATCTGATCTGTCAAGTGTAAATGAGGTCATTGATGCACAGACGTTTGATGACTTTCCATAGAGACTGAACAGCAAATATGTTGCTTTGTTAGAAAGAGTGAGTATGGTTATCACGTTTTTTCTTTCGTGTATGTTCTTATTGCTTGGGTTATCCTTATTTCTAAGTTGAGTGGTGTTCTGAGCAAAGGTGAAGTTCAGGCTGTTAGGAGGGGATTCACATCAGGTAGGGGCAGGGTCTGGTTGACTGGACGCGCACGGATGCCCTGACATCTGTATTTGTAGTTCCAGAGACTTTACTACTGTCAGTTAGACCCAAACTAGACCAGACTTCATGCCAGTGGTCAACAGAACAATGGGCAGCTTTGTAAGTTATCTGTCAATGTTCTTTAAATATGAAATAATGACAGGAACCTTTTGGTTAGCGCAACATCTGCATGTGTCTTGTTGACATGTTCTTTTTGTCATTTCTGATCTTCTCTAAGCATACCCTGTGAAATATTTGAACTTGTTTATTTTCACTGAAATTTTGTTTGTAAACCTGAATTCTGGATTTTTTATTAATTTCTTTGTTACTGCTGAACTCAATCATTCTCAGACAGGTTTAGACAACTCTTGTACCAACACGGGGTACTTTTTTTTATCTGAGATGTAATCGCAGACATAAACATAGTGAACGGTTAGTTGAGAGACCAGTGCACTGACTTCATCATGTCAAATTTGATTTATTATTAGCAGTCAGAGAATGAATCTGCCCGTCTTGAAGAAGGACGTGGCTTTCAGAAGCTGCAATTAATGACATGCGATTGTTCAGACTGCAGCCCTCCACATCCTCACAGCTCAGAGAGAGGAAACAGGAAAAAGGAACTTGAACTCCCTTTGCCTGGAAGAGAGGGGTGGAGACGCAACTAGGAATGAAAGAGAGAGAAGTTAGGGAGAAAGAATGTATTTGTCTCTGAATCGAGGGATGTGTATGGACGGCCTGATCTGGTGAGTGTGGATGAACCCAACAACTGTTCCTCGCGCCCGACTTCAGCGGTGTGGCGTAGAGACCATGAGTCACCTGCTCTTCTCTGCACTTCTGCTTCTGATTGGCTGCTTGCTTAAAGGTGACACTATGTTCCTTTTATTACACAGTTTCATTTTTCATCAAAAAGACAAATGAAGTAAGTACCATGTTGCCTAAATTCTACTGGCGTTGGAACTCCGATAATGTGAACTATATTGCATTGAGATTGATATAACTATCTTGTTTGGATGGGGATTAAAAGTGATTTTTTTGCCAATATTTCACGTAGGATCATATCCTAAATGAGATCTCTTTAATATCTCGGTTAATATCCCAGATATTTCTCCTGAGAAAAAGAGCCAGAATTATTACAGATAAGACTTTCAGAAGAGATTTCAACAATGTCTCAAACTGAGCTCAGATTTGTCATGTCAGGATTTAATTATTTATAGTATTGAACATTTTAGTACAATGTCAAATAATTCCTATTAAATGTTTCTGAAACCATATGATTTACACGTACAGTGTGTATTTATTAACATATTTCACATAAGCTGCATCTGTATAGCAATTTTAGAAGAAACATCTTAGATGTGAATGAAATTGAGATGTGAATGAAATACAACTGAGATTCTGATCCTGTTCTATAACTTTACTCTGTGAAAATACTAATGTGTGTTAGATAGAATAAGCAGTTTGTACACTATAACAGTCATTATGTTTATATGTATAAATCACACACACAATGTAGAAAAACAATGTGTGTGTGATCTCTAGGTGTAAAACTGGATAACCACCTACAAGAACTGTTTGTTACCCTACATGTCATGGCACATGTCCAGTTATAATAAACATAATATTTTGTTTGATGTCATTGTAGAAGAACCCGGTCATGTTAAGGGAGGTAAGCTCAATGATTTAAAGCTCTCAGGGCTCCAGCTTCAGTAAATACATAAGTGATGTACTTTTAATGAAATAATCGGAAAAACCTCCGTTGCTGATTATCCCACACTGCTGAAAACACATTATCGTTATTCATTTTCTCACCAACATTAGAAATATTTAATAAATACATATTCCTACAATAAAAAGAGATCACATGTATGTACAGTAGATCACACGGTTACATCTGGAGATAGAAGTGGATTCGAATTTTCAACCAAACACTGAAAAAAACTAACATTCGTCTTGTGTTTTATTAAAGAAACATCCTAATACTATTGTTGATGAAGAGCATTGAAGGCTAAGGGCACTTGTGGCTCAATGAGCAGTTATGGGCCAACAATAACACTGTCATCAGGTCTTTTCCTGCAGGATAAAACTTCTGTTCCATGTGTTGAATGTGTCATGTTGACACAGTTCAGTTGACTCGTTTAACTTCTGTTCATTAGGTAAGAGAGTTTATATGGTCACTGATGTGCCTTGGGCTTAGGGGTTAGTGTATTTTCATAAGGATAAAAGATGTCAAGTCTAATGGTCAAACCTGTAAAATCATTACAATAATTAAGAGAGAAATTGTCTGTAGGGTCTCTATCTGCCTCTAAAATGTTTTAATACTTTTCGAGCCCAAAATAGAAAAATACATAATTTATCCCAACACATTACAGCCTCTTACACAGACTCTCTCTCACACACACACACGTGTTGGGTTTCCTTTTTTTTTCAAATAAACTTCATTTTGTTTGATTTATGAGCTTTTCTCCTCATGGGATCCAAAAATGTCCCCACATGATAAAAAATGTCCACTGTTATACACTGTTTATACTATATTTGTGTTGACATTTGGTAGGACCACAAAAACACAAACAAACTTTACTCTCCTTCAAAGTTCATTTGGTATCAGCTCACCAGTTTGTTGAGCTTTCGCGTATTTCCAGTATTTTTCTTTGTGTGTTTTTATCATTTGTTATACAGTCTCTCACTGGGATTTGGGCTTGTAGGCGCAGCAGTTTGAGGGTATTTTTCTTGTGACAGAGGGTCTCCAAAACATTGACTGCTATTTCGTAACCTCTCTTGAAACACAGCCAGCCACACATCTAGTGCTTTGCAATACTGAATATTGAATAACAAACCTGTCTCTGTTTGCAATGGTATGGCCATTTAGAAGCAGGGCCACTTAAGAATACCACCTGCCATTTGCATTAAACGTTTCTTTGAGCGTGTCATAGTGTTAATTGGGATGAAAAATTATTCTGGGTAATAAGCTTTAGTCATTGAAAAAAGATCTTATTGACTTCTTACGTTCCATAGCTTCCAAAGACAAAGATCCAGGTCAAGATCGAAATCTAATCTCATAATTACAGGATTGTTTTTAAATACATAAATTGGCCCTTCTAAGTGCAAGGGCACACCCAGAGCAGTATGACCATTGTTAGAGGAACAATGGCAGGGTGAGGTTTCCCGTGTTCAGTTTCTTCTACAGAAATAACTTTCCATAACCACCACAGTTACAGAAGTCAGCACATCGGTCCTGGTCTGTCTGTGTCTTCAGAAGATTTCATGACAAACTGTGACCCACACTGCTGTACATTACCCTGACTGACTGACATGTGTAAACCATCAGTTATGTTATGATGGATCAATAACATAAGTGCTCATCTTAATATATAAGGATGAATTGAAATGTTTTTCAGAACACGATGACTGTGTGTTAACAGAGAATGTAAAGCGGCTCACTGCCGTCGTGTCTCTTGTCTGTTTTGCAGCCAGTGCCCTAGACATCTCAGATGTGACTCTAATAAATCCAGACCCAGTTGTGTCCTCAGCAATCTCGCCGTCACTTCTGTGTGTGAGCAGCGACTGGACCACTTCTGGGACCAGTTCCTTGAGTTTGGGCCACGAATCTCCCGAAGCTCATAACCTGAGAGCAGAGCCGGACAGAAGCCGCCACGCTGCTGCTAAAGTCACATGGATGTCACGTAATAACACCTTTGGAGTTTTTTACTGCCACGTCAAAAACTCTAATGGAAGTAAAATCTACACTTACAAGATGCTCAGTGAAGGTAAAAATGGTTAAAAACAACAAAAACAACTGAAATCATATAGATGAGTTAATTGTCAAAGGCCAAACTATCACGTCATGTCATCTTTAGCAGACCATTTTTTTCTTCTCGTTCAGCTTCTTTCCTCCCAGAATCTCTGACGGTGACCGTGAATGATGGTGAAGATGTAAACATTTCTTACACAAGAAAGACAGATTTACCTGAGGACACCGTCATCTACAAAAACGGTAAACAGACATTAACTAAATATCACTGAATACATTGATTATTATTATTCATGCTGACCTTTTAATGACTTCAAGTGAAGCAGATTATTAGGGTTTTCCTGACAAAACATCAGCAACATTTTCAAGAATCTCATAGATTTTGTCCATTTGTTTTTTAGGCAATTTTGAACATTCATCACCCAAAGACGACATTATGGACATGGTTCATTACTCAATTACCAACGCACAAGCAGAAAATCATGCAGGAATTTATTCCATCCGTTACATTTCTGGCACTCCATTTAGTTCAGCGATAACTCGACTGATCGTCAGGAGTAAGACTTTCTTGTGAGATATTATGAGAAATGACATCATTTATATTTTTACTCATGATCAATATTACTCTGATCTTCAGATGTAAATGTGCACAAAGAAGTCCCTTTACTAGCTGAAAGACTCACAATCATTTAGAGATTCATAACTTCATTTTAGATACTAGTCCCTAACATCTGCTCATCATGTTACCTGTTTGCAGGTTGTAAGGCTGGTTTTTGGGGAGTGAATTGTACAAAGACGTGTCCGCTCTGTTTTAACGGAGGCATCTGTCATGATGGGACAGGAGAATGTATCTGCCCACCGGGATTCAAAGGACCCAGCTGTGAAATTGGTAACAGTTTTAGTTTTTCTCATTTTTTCAATGTACTTGTATTTACCTGTAAAACCCATAAGAATGTCACTTTGGATGAAAGTGTTTGCTAATTATCTAAATGTTAATGTAATATAAATGTAAGATCACAAAAAATATCTCAGTTATTTCTCCTAGACATCAACGAGATTAAAATCAGAGCACATTTTTGTCTCAGATGTTTCTCCTTCGAAAAGAGTCAGAAATCTCACATTAGAGTTTCAGAAGAGATGTCAACAATGTCTCAAACCAAGCTCAGATGTGGTCAATTTTGTTCAATATTATTAAAGATCTCAATATAAACAACCCAGCAAACCCTAACGTTAGTTTTTGGTTCCCTTTTGGTTATTTTTGGGGAACTAACAAAGAACGTTCTACGAACACAACAGTCGGTGAGTAATGATATTTCTGATATAATGTTGCTGGCGTCTTGTGTCGTGTGGTGTTGTGTAGTGTGCGGTGAGGGGCGGTTTGGACGGAGCTGTAAGGAACGCTGTGAAGACGGACAATGTCGAGCTTTGATCTTCTGTCTCCGAGATCCTTACGGCTGTTCATGTGCGTCTGGATGGAGAGGATTTAACTGCAGCGAGGGTGAGAACAACTCCCCACTTTTCACATGAGTGAATAAATGATGGTTAATATAGCTTCATAGGACTAGGAAGTTTCATTCTGTAACTTTGAAGTTGTTTTGGTGGTACTGAATGTTCTGCATTGTTGTGTGCGATCACATTGAACTGTCTGTATGAAGAGATTTGATTTGTTATTAAACATGTCGGATTTGTGTTTTTATGGTTTCAGCGTGTCCTGCCGGTTATTACGGTGCAGGCTGTAAACAGGAGTGCAAGTGTGAAGTGGGAGGAAAATGTGATCGCTTCCGAGGATGCGTGTGTGCAGGCAAACATGGTGCTCGCTGTGAGAAAACAGGTACAAATGATTGCATGTGTGAACGTCCGGCACAGTCCTGCATGACGGAGTCTGTGTCTGAAGAGCCATTGCTTGTGTCTTTTCTTAAAGACATGAGACCTGTTATCATGAGCAGCCTGAGAGATACTGAGATCAACACCGGCGTGGAGTACAGAGTCAACTGCTCTGCCGCGGGACGCCCGGCCCCTTTACACGGTGAAATAAGCCTAGTAAAAGCAGACAAAAGCACTCTATATGTGAGTCCCATCACATGATCTGCCACCATTAACAGCTGGGTTATTCAAAGGCTCATGTGTTTGGATTTCTGATTGCAATCAGGCTGTGGACACACAGACGGTCAATGATCAGACAACATCCATGTTCAGGGTGGAAAAGATGTCGGCGTCTGATGCCGGTCGCTGGTCATGTCACGTGAAAACCAAAAGTTTCCATGAGGAGAAAGAATTCCTGGTCAACGTCAAAGGTGAGATTGTGTAAGCCGTCTGTGTTCCTGCAATCTCGCTCAAGTCTAGAAGAAAGTTTTCTTTATTTCTCCTTTCTATCCTCTGTAACAATTACTTAAGAAACCAACTTTATTTGCCGATCAATCTTCAACTTAACATTTTGTTTCAGTTCCACCCCAACCACACAACCCTCCGATCCTGAACAGCAGCGGTCCGTATCACCTGCTTGTTCTGCTAAATAAAGACGCCTACACAGGCGATGGGCCGCTAACTTGTGTCAGACTTTTCTACAAACAAACCAGCGCATCCGTATGGAAGAACCTTGAGGGTAAACCATTGTTTGAATGCATCAGTGATGTCCTGTGATGATCTTGTGATGGCATTTCCAGAAAAAGAAGACAAATGATGAAAAGCCTGTGTGCTCGAAACGTCACGCGTCATGCGAAAGTCTTTTAATAATAATAATACATCTTTGATATTTTTGGAGCTTTATACACAATTCTTTATTTCCAGTATATTAAACATATAGTCAGAACAGTGCCGATGCTTTGTCGACATCATCTAATGTTAGAGTTGTTTCATTTGATATCGTTATGTGATGATTTGTGAAGATGAACAAACTTTCGTCCTCTCAGAAACTCTCTTTAAAGTTAGAGGGGCTGTCTTACATTCTGGTGGGTGAGCAGTTTTTGTGTTTGCAGCGAGCGGCAGCTCTCTGGTAAGGTTGGACAATCTTTCTCCAATGACTCAATACACCGTGTACGTGCAGCTTAGTCGGCGTGGAGCGGGTGGAAGCGGTCAGTCTGGACCTGCAGCGTATTTCTCCACGCAGATGCTCGGTACACACGCTCAAACTCATATCATGGGGAAAATGTGATCAAAATCATATAAAAGATAATAGCAATGTCTGGTGTTTCTCCTCAGAGCTGCCTGTGGGTGTGAAACTAACGCCCATCAACCAGACGTCACTGCTCCTGTCGTGGGACTCGGCTCGGGCTGAAGACGAATGGCGTTATGAGGTGAAATGTCAGCAAGCTGATGCTTCACAAACCTTGTGGAACTTCCAGCTCTCTTCAAACTCCTCTGGCCTCCCTCTGACCCAACTCAAACCCAGACACAAATACCAGTGTAAGGTCCGAATGAGCACCAGCGACTCCGAGCAACCGTGTCCTACCGTCACTGCCTGGACGCTGAGCGACCGTAAGGATGCCTTTGATGTCTCTCGCATAATTGACCTTGTTATTCAAGACTGGTAATCGGTGTCTCTCGTCTTTTAGAGCTTCCTCCACCCCCGACCAACATCTCCACCTGCAACATTAGCGACACGTCAGCCACCATCACGTGGTTGCTGGTAGAGGGTCACTCCATCTCCAGGGTGATCATTCGTTACCAGCAGACGGAGCAGTCGGACTACAGTCAGCAGGCGGAGCTGGGCGTGCAGGCGGAGCAGACGGCCATGCGCTTTCAGCTTAGGGGCTTGAGAAGCGACAGCACTTACCAGCTGGAGCTCTGGACCGTAAACAACATTGGAGAGAGTGCAGAGAGACCCCAGTTAACCATCAAGACGCTGACGCCGCAAGAGAGCTCACGTGAGTCTGCGTTGTTAAGCCTTTGAACTGCAAATGTTTTCAGCTGTTTGAGAATCTTGTCTGTAAAAGCACACCCACCCTAACACCCCAAGCGTCATTCAATCTACACTAGACCAAGTGTCATTAACATTTAAATGTTAGGTTTGGCGGCACTGCATGAAACGATTCTGTAAAATGATTGTCTGCAAATACAGTTTACTGTGCCATCTACAAATACAGGTTAAAGCTCTGTCTTGAAGATGATCCAAAAACCCTTATGTCTGCTCTGAGTCAAAGCTCATTTAATGTATTTTCTGTGGTCAGACAAATGGAAATTTAAAACCCTTTTGAAACCATGCGTCCACCGGACTAAAGAAGCGAATGACCATCTGCATTCACTTTCAACGTTTGCATCTCTGATGGTTTGGGGGGGCTGCATTCCTGCATCTTCTGTAAAGACCCCATCAATGCTGAAAGCAGAGGTGTAAAGAGTACCTGAAAACCCTCCTTGATTTAAAGTTTCTGATTTGAACAGAACTGGAGTATTTGACTCATACTGAATGTGGCTCAAAGCAGCCTAGCCCTCAACACCTAGGAGACATGTCAGTGAAAACAAGAAAGAACAGCAATCGCATTTATTTTCTGAAATCATGATTAAACTGAACACCTCAAAATGGCAACAAATCAAAGTCAACACAACAGTCTACTACATCTTTTACAAACACCCAAGTCTCAGCTAAGCTCAAGATTAGATTTTTTTTTAGATTAGATTCAACTTTATTGTCATTACACATATACAAGTACAGTGTAACGAAATGTAGTTTAGGTCTAACCAGAAGTGCAGTTAGCAAGTGCAGGATATACAGTGTGAATAAATACAGAATACAATATTAGGAAAATACTAGTACAATGGGCATGTACTATGAAAATACTTTACAGAAGGAATGTTCTATGAAAATATGACAGTCGGTATGTACTATGAACAATATATACAGAAGGCTATATACTGTGAACATTAATGTACAGGTGGTTATGAACAGATAACAATTTAGACTATACAATCGTGCAAGTGACTTAAGTGTGCATTAATTATAGACAAAAATGAGACAAGTGCTCATTATTATTTATTATTATTATTATAATGCACTCGCATTTGCATGAAGAAGCCATGTTTTTCTTTTACAGAGTGTCACAACGTTTTTGATGTAGGATTGTATTAGTAGTGAAAGCATGAGCGTATGTTGTGTTTGTTTCAGAGTTGTATGGCTTTGGAGCTCATGGGAAGATGCTTTTCTTTGCTATACTGGGTTCTGCTGCTATGACCTGCATCACGGTACTGTTGGCCTTCTGTATCGTACTGCAACTCAAGAGAACTACGTACCAGAGACGCATGATGCAGGCCTTTCACAACATAGTGGTGAGACAGAAACTGTGTGCGTGTGCACGTGTTCTCATAATTACAGTTAGGGTATAACCCATTTTTATAAAACACTCTTATAAGCACCTAACAATTTTTTTCTCAGTTAGTACTGCTACAGTAATGTTAATTTAATGGTATTAATAGCATATGTATTTTATAATCCTCCTGTTTTTATATCGTTACTTCTTTTCTTCATATTTTAGTGACAGATCACATATGATTGTATCTTCAGAACACATAAATACTGAGACACAGACCAGTTCACCGAGGGTGTGAATACAATCCCATAGATGATTATTTATACAGTTACTGTACATCTTACATTCAGTTAGAGACACATACCGTAGTTAATAGAGCTGTAAATACACTTCAGACGGTTAATCTTTTGTATTCTTTTGTGGTTTTTCTTATTTTTTCTTATTTCTTACGGTTAGAGTTAAGCCCGATTTTTAGTTCTGCGTAGGACCTACGCCGTAGCCTACGTGTCGGTTTTCATTTCTACGCCGTTGTCTGCGTCGACAGGCAATGACCACTTGGCGTCATTGTCCAAGCGCGTGTTGCTTGTGTAACCAAGACAAGAGCCGTAGAAGAAGCAGCTCGTTTGAGAAGCATTAGCAATGATAGCGGCAAGTTAACTGTTACTTTTGTTTAAGATTTGAGATGTTAAATACAAAAGCACAAATATTTTAATTGGAGTCATGTTTACTCAAACGCATTTCCGAATGAATTATCTATCGCAGAGTTTTTTTACCTGAGGGAGGGGTTCAAACAGACCAATCCCAGCGCTTGCAGTCCGTGTAGTGTCCGTGTTGAGTTGACGCTTTGTTACATTTTTGGGTTACGGGGTAGGGTACGAGGCTCTGCGTAAGCTACGCACAACTATAACTTATGCTTTAGGCTAACAATTATTTTCGTATGACTACTTTTTTGCAACAATGCAATTCAAAGCCGTGAAATGCACTACAGTCCTAAATCTAAATAAAGTGAACCATTGCAAGCACATCTTCCACATTCAGCTGAATGTAATTCACAGAGAGAAGAGCCGGTGGTTCAGTTCAGTTCTGGCTCTCTGAACATGCAGAAGAAAGCACAGAACCCCACCCACTCTGTGGCTTATCCCACCCTGGAGTGGAGCGATATCAAGTTCCAGGACGTGATCGGAGAGGGCAACTTTGGTCAGGTGTTGAAAGCTCGCATTAAGAAAGACGGCCTGAGGATGGACGCTGCGATCAAGAGAATGAAAGGTGAACAGAACAGAGAGCATGTGGCTCAACTAGTAAAGCACTACGCCGTTAGTCTGTCTTCACCGCTCGTTCTCTGTCCTAACATCAGAATACGCGTCTAAGGACGACCATCGAGACTTTGCCGGGGAGCTCGAGGTCTTGTGTAAACTAGGTCATCATCCAAACATCATCAACCTTCTGGGAGCATGTGAACACAGAGGTGCTCTCCACATCACATCCCATATACAGAATTCCTTACAGGGTTTACTGACAGCACACAGTTTTATCATTTCTGCTGCAGGTTATCTCTATCTGGCCATTGAATACGCTCCTCACGGAAACCTGCTGGACTTTCTGCGTAAGAGCAGAGTTTTGGAGACCGATCCCGCCTTCGCCATCGCCAACAGCACTGCGTCCACACTCTCCTCGCAGCAGTTACTGCACTTCGCTGCAGACGTGGCCCGCGGCATGGACTATCTGAGCCAGAAACAGGTGTCGTAACATCATATGACAATGATATCCATATTGGTTAGATGCTGTTGTTTTTCACTAGTACGCTCTTAAAGAGAGGGGTTTCCCAGTCCTGGTCCTGTAGTACCGCTTGCTCTGCACATTTTCTTTATCTCTCTAATTCAACACACCTCTTTCAACTTATTAGCTCATTAGTAACAAAAAACGTGTCGCTGTGTCCTTTCAAGGCTGCATTTAACATTGTACAGACTGTATTTAAGTCTTTGCATTAGCATTATAAATACTGAATTAAAAGCAATATATGAAATTGAATTAAGGACATGCATTGGAAAATTGAGAATATTGGACACAAAATATATAACAGGAATATAAAAGCTTAACAGTAAACAGTTTTTTGTCGTATTGTCTTATATCAATGTCAGTTAAAACAAGACTGTAAACGAAAAAATGTTTGTAAAAAACAGCCACTGTCTCTAAAATGATTAAATTATTCGGCAAGACTTTACTTAAAGCTTTTAGATGTGGGTTAACCCTAACCCGACATGTTGTGTACTTAATGGTTGGATTCCACAACTAATAACATATATATGACAATACAACATTTACTGTAGGTAGAGGTGTTTTATTCCACTTTGACTTCTCTCTCCTTGGCATTCTGTCTGTTTCTGTGTATCTGCAGCTGTTGTCCAGTTGGCATTTTCACCCCAAAATGGCAGCCGCGCTACCGAAGTTACCTAAAAAGAATTTTGCCTCTTGGGCTTCTAAACGTTTTGTTAGTAAAGCCTCCAAGACATCAGAAGAGTGGGTCAGATTAGAGTGACATCAAAAATGTGCAGTTTTGGAAATACTCCATGACCAGGATTGGGAAACACTGCCATAGAAGAATAATTTTTGCTTCACAAAGAACCTTTAACATCTTCAGAACCTGAAACGGTTCTACAAGCTAAAAAAGGTAATAAAGTGGTTCTTCGACTAAAAATAGCTTCTTCCACCCATTTTTAAAGATATGTGCACAGAAAATGTAATGCGCTGCTAATCTGCCGAAGGAGCTTGAGAATCAACATTCTTGTGTTTCAGTTTATTCACCGAGATTTGGCAGCCAGAAACATCCTCGTAGGAGAAAACTTTGTGGCAAAGATTGCTGATTTCGGACTGTCCCGAGGACAAGAGGTTTATGTAAAGAAGACCATGGTAACTACGCTGAATGCTGCTGTTATTTTCAACCCTACGTGAAAAAGTGTGATGTTAACACGTCCGTCTCTCCGCAGGGTCGTCTGCCGGTCAGGTGGATGGCCATCGAGTCCTTAAACTACAGCGTGTACACGACCAACAGTGACGTGTAATAGACCTTTCTATCTTCAGTAGTTTGGTGTCTCCTGCTGTGGATAATCTGTGTTGTTTCTCTGAGCAGATGGTCGTATGGTGTGTTGCTGTGGGAGGTGGTGAGTTTAGGTGGGTTTCATGTAGTGAATATAGTTCTTATATGATAAGATGATTCACTGGAGAGTTGATTCATGGGCGTTTGATTGGCAGGTGGCACGCCGTACTGTGGTATGACATGCGCGGAGCTCTATGAAAAACTACCACAAGGCTACCGGCTGGAGAAACCGCTCAACTGTGACGACGAGGTGTAAGTGAAACTCGTGTTTGTGTGCTAGTGAGTTACAGATGCTACTTAAAACCTTCACCCACTCTAATAGTCATGGCAGGACCTCGCTGTATGTCGTTTTTGAGGTGCTTTGTGAATTGGTGAAAAGGAGTTTCCCTAATTTGTGTATAATTTGTCCAAGATGTCCAAGAGTGCAGTTCTGTTTCCACTTGATTTTGTGTGCAGTGTGTCTGTCTCTATACGTTGAGGTTATGATCAGTGAGTCCGTAGGTTGGGATTTGAGTGTTTGGGTTATCATTTGCTGAATTTAGGGACATCCATAGAGCCTAACTGGTTAATTCTTGGATCATTTGCATTATTTTTCACATCTCTATTTTGCTTTCTCTCTGCAGGTATGAGCTGATGAAACAGTGCTGGAAAGAGAAGCCATATGAGAGACCCTCGTTTGCTCAGATCTTGATGTCACTTAATCGTATGCTGGAAGAGAGAAAGGTATCAGATTTATACATGTGCTGCTGATGACGATAGTCCAAATGATGTGCTTCAACTCTTTACTCTCATTCGCTTTAGACGTACGTCAACACAACCCTCTACGAGAAATTCACGTACGCGGGCATCGACTGCTCTGCAGAAGAAGCTGGCTGATGTTCCTGATTTAACTGCTAGCCGCAGTCCATTTAAATGTGTTGATCAATGAAACGCTTTATGTGATCCTCTGAACAGGATTCAGTTTTACACACATTGTGTATTCCAGGTATCAGATTTGTGTTTGGTTCTGTGTGTGTTGTGAAATGTGTGCTAGTGCAGATGATTGTAAGATGTTTGTGTGACTGGCAGTATTACGCTTGTTTTTAATAAAAAAAAGAAGTTGTTGGATTCTGAGACTCATGCTGAAAAGGTAAAAGTGTTGTGAAAGTTCTACAGATGGGAATGCCTTTGATTCTCAACAACATTTTACATTCCTCGTAGCGGTGAGTTGGAGAACTACAACCAATCTCTCAGTCCAAACACGACTGTGGCCACCACAGTACAAAAAGAAGTAATCGGCTGAGACAGCGTGTCTTCCCATGTTGACGCAGGGAAGAGATCATGTGGGCATTAGAAAGAGCCATGTCTTATTTATTAGATCAAATAAAAGGTCTGTGGGTTTTAAGTATAAAAGTCAGGCAGGGAGCTAGGACCTGCGCTAATATTATAAGACTTTCCAGCAGAGACGCGTGAGGACCCGCGGTACTGAGGCTTTTAGCAGAGATACTCACAGATATCTATGGAGAAACTTTCCAGCAGAGAGACGTTGGAGAGAAAGATGGTCTTCATATTACCCCCGATGAAGTTGATTTGATTCAGATCATTGTGTGAGTAACATTGGTTTTTCTGTTTGTTAAAACCAAGATAAGTTGTTGTTGTAATATTAGCTGTGTGACGGAGCAGTTGTGAGTGTCATTGTGTATCTGGAATTGTGTGCTGGTTGTATATACTCATGTTGTCTTCGCTTATTTTATTCATTTGCATTATTATTTGCGTGGTCTAAGCTATGATAAAGCTAAGCATTTCACGCTTGCATTGCACAGCAGGTTTGAGTTAGCTAACAGTAAATAGCAACGCTGTTAAAGGCGTTTGATCTGACAGCAGGATAGCAGTTAGGAGAAAGGGTTAGTAGACGTTGAGAGAGAGAGGAAACACGCGTTGTAGAGTTGTTTGTCCGTTTAGGCTGCTGTACAAAACATGGCGGCGAATTCAATGTATGTAGAGCCGCTCTGTATGTAGATAGAAATAGTTTATTCTAAGGTAATAAAAACATAATTGTTCATTACTTGAGATCTTTATACACCTATTAAGAAATCGTTTTGTATGTTATATTGCATTTCTGTCAATAGATCATCAAAAAAGTCCCCCACTGCTACTTTAACAGGCTGGTCAGATTGAAATGCAAATTCAATTTAACTGTTAATCAGCAACATTTTCTAGATGCACACATTCACATTATCATCGTCAAAAATTCTACATGAAATACTTTATTCTTTTTTGCGGTGATTGCAACAGCAACCCTAACCCTAACCCTAATAATAAAAGTAATAATAATAATAATGGTGTTTGATTATGATATAGCACACTCACTTTGTACATTGTGAAATTTAGTTTAACATTCACAAGACAATACATTCACAAAAGTCTTGCGGTCATTTTACCTGTGCCAGTTTTTCTACATCCACAAACATACGAAACATGTCAGAACAATCAGATTGTCTCTGATACGGCCCTCTTCTCCACTTTCCATGACTGGTTCCGCATGATCCTGAAATCTTTCCCTCACGGCAACGGTTCTTCGTCTGCCATCTCTCTCTGAGCCATGATGACACAAACCTCATAGACGCGGAACGCAGCGAAGGCTGTGGCGAGTAAACAAGCAGCACCCAGAATGTACCACCAGTTAAAGAGACTGAATGAAACTCCTTTCACGATGCAGTAGAGGCCGAAACACACCAGGGCAACAACGGACAAAATCTGGACGCACAACGGCGGCCCGGACAATGCTGACTTTTCCCCCATGTTCACCAGAGCTCACACACGGGCTCGAAGACAGAAAATCACAGTGACGCAATCTGACAGTTGAAAAACATTTGAGCTGCAGAATAGAAGCACGTTTGCATCATGACCACTAAAGACAAACGCAATCTGAAGTGAACAGCAAGAAGGAGCTTGAAAACATCAATGAGAGATCTGAATGTTATATACGCACTTCAGATTACAAATCTAAGATTAAAGAAAGCAGAACCATCCCTCCAATTTCTTATGGATAATCCGGATCAGAGAAAGCCCGATATCTCACATAACTCACGGTACATTACAGGTGTCATGTAATCAAAGTAAGTGCAACTGAAAGAGCTTAAAGCTGCTGAAGGGTCGAGATCCACTAGAAAGAAACTGCTCAGAATTTCACTCCACATTTTAAAAATCTTCTTTCTTTATTGTGACATTTAAAGGATCAGTACATACCTGAAAGAAACATTTGACAGTGTGTGTGAAACAGGGAAATGTTTTAATTTCAAGCGTCCTTTGTAAGATTATTTATTTAAGATTAGACAACAACGGGAGGAGAAAAGTATTTCTAAACCTTGACATTTGAACAAACTGTCTAAGACTCTATTTGGGCAACACATTCAGAAATGAAGCACAAGACAGAAAGTGACTGGAGTTCGTCTGACAAAACCCCAAAAACACTGAAAAAGCCAAAGTGTCAAAGTTTGATTTAGTTTCGGATCAGTTCAGCTCAACGTGAAACAGGCATGGCACCGGAAGATGGTTAGCACATCGTACGTGTCTCTTCATGATCCTTAAAGTTTCTTCCGAGTCAGTGATGATGTCATCAGGCTTCGGCATCACCTCGCCATCCATGGCAGTTCACTTTACATGATTAAAGCTCTCAGCATCTGGAAAACATCAAGCTGGCAACAACTCACAAGCCCATTCTTGATGTTATATCTTTCTGAAAAAGAGAAATGACAGACGACAGGTGAGATTTTTGTTAACCTCATGTTCTTTCAAACCGAAAGACTTTCCACATGTGCTGATCTGGGTGATCGACGCCTGGTGTTGATTCTTCTTCTTAAAAAAACATAAACAAATATACATTTCTCTGTGCCCTGACTGAATCACAACACCTTGCAGATCTTAAAACCATTTTCTTATTGTTCTTGTCAGGACATTCTCAACTGACAGTCCTCTCATACTATACACAACCCTGAATGTGAAACTGAACAAAATGCAGAATAGCCATTTAGATTCAATAACTGTTGCTTTTCCTGATTATGAGATTAAGAGTTTGTACAGTATGAGAAATGTCCTGATGTACAGCTCATGAATAAAAAAATTTCATTCCTGGGGCCGGATTCACAAAACATTCAAGACGAAAATTCTTTGGAACTGACATCATTCTTCTTACATTCTTATTTAAGGTTAGGGTTAGGTTCTTAAATTTTTTCTCAAGAATGATCTTAGGAAATAAATGAAGAAGATTTAAAATTCTCGAGACAAAGGCTGGGGTGAATAGCATCTTAAAATTAAGATCACGGTTGTCTTAAATCTCCAAAGGGTTAGATGTTAAATACATGTATGTGCTTGTTTCACATCAGACGTGTATTGTATTTTCTGTTGTTGATAGTTTTAAAGGTTTTTAAATTCTTTGTTTATTGTTGTGATTATTCTAGATGATTATTTTAATTATTGTTATGCAAGACACTTTGAATTACCATTGTGTATGAAATGCGATATTGAAATGAATGTAGCTTGAAACAGATTTGCAAAGATCATGTATTTTTTGCTGTTCACAAATAAATATGATCGGATTTCAATCAGAAATGCACAAAAATTGTATTTGGACTGACCGACTGAACATGTCATAAACTGTGTACATCAGTTACAAAAAAGAGCTTTGTTTGATTGGGTTTAATGGCTTGATCTGTTGTGTGATTTGGTGTTGATAGACACAGGATTTACTGCTGCGTATGGTCTCTAAACGCACAGGATAAAATCTGTGAAGTTTACGGACAATCGTCTACATTCGTACTAACCCTACAGGCAAATTGTACAGATGAATGTATTTAGGTGCACATGCGTCTCATTCTGTTCTCACCAGCGGCTCCAGCTCTTTGCAGTCTATAAGGTTGAATTCAGTGGAAAAGTTGTAGAAATGCTTGTAGCAGGTGTCGACATGAGCTTTGGCTGCCATCTGGAGAATCCGGTCAAAATGATGGATATACACGTGCACGAAAACACGGAAGAGTCGACACATAACCTTCTTGCAGATCTGAATGAAGTTTTTTGGGAAAGGGATTTCTAAAGAATGCATGGAAAATGAGAAAGAAAACAAAGAAAGAGTTAACAAAAAGCTGACGAATCTTAAACATGTCTTTACTTTACATCATGGCGTTTGTGTTTTACACTGTTACATGTTCAGGCGTTAGAGTAAAGGATTGAAATCATCTGTGTGTTAAAGCATCTTGTTATCTATCACCAAGGCCAAACCGAGGTGTTGTTGTTCAGGATAAGCCGAGCTGTCGATCAGTTAATGCTCTCAGTCACGTGAATGGATTTGTGTTGTTGTAGGTCACAAGTGAGAATCTTTAATCTGCTTATAGTGCTGTGAATATTCTACTGCACGCTGTGAAAGGTTCTTTCATTATGGGCTGACAAACTTTGGACTGTTGTCAGTAAAGGCACCTTTTCATTTCACACTGACAAATGTTTCAACATGAACATCTTCTCTGCTGTTAGGGTCAACGTCATCTACACTCAACGCTAACCAGAGATTGCCAGAGGACTTCATTGCTCAAACTCTTGACCTTCAGTACACTTCAGTATTCTTCAGTCATCAATAAACTCTTCACATGAGAAGAACTTGATCAGAAGGAATTACCTGTAGCACAAAGCATCTGTCAGATGGATGGGAAATGTAAATATATATTAATGTCTAATATTGTTTTGCCATTAGAGTTTATTCCTCGCAGCTTCAGTACTCAAATATTCCAAGAAAGAAGCCAAAAAATGAGTTTTTCCTCATTTGTGTTGGTGCAGAGCGAAATGCTTTCTGACGTCTACATGGAATGATGGCAGTGAATGAATAAAGGTCCAATCACGCATCATTCTGATAAAGGCATCACATCAGAGATATCCCATATGCCCTAATGTGCTGTAGTTTGCCTTTTGTCCAAATCATTTATTTAAAGCAATTAAATCCAATAAAGGTTTAGTGTTTTGACTATTTTCAACCGCACACCTCATGGGTAGATGTTTTGTCAGGGTGACATCACTTTTGACCAGCAAACTAGGTGCTTTTCATCACTGATGAGAAGTTGGTTTGGCCTTTATGCAGGCTGACAAATAAAGCCGAGGTGTGAAAGCACTTTAAAACCAGAGGAGATATGAAGATGAGAGACTGGGCTGTGTTTTCACAGGAATCATCATTATCTGAATCTGTCTCTCTGACTGTTTTCTGAATTATGTTTGTGAAATATCTTATCTGTCATCAATTGAGGACAGTGTAAACAACAACAATTCTCTGGAATGAATTTTGAAGAGAGCATGAACATAAATGTACTGATCTACACACACCTGAAAGCTGTTTTCTCTACAGCCCTCTGCGAGAGAGAGAGAGAGAGAGAGAGAGAGAGAGAGAGAGAGAGAGGAGAGAGGAGAGAGAGGGAGAGAGAGAGAGGGAGAGAGGGAGAGGGGTGAGAGGTCTAGAGGGAGAGGGAGAGGGAGAGAGAGAGAGAGAGAGAGAGAGATCCATGTTTGTGCCTGAACTCTACTTTTGATATTTCCATATTTCATTTGTTTACTTACATATACTTTATTTTATATTTATGCCTCACTCAGCACCTTAGTTTAATTTGTCTCTAATGTTTGTACTTATTGTATGTCTTTTGTTATATGTTCAATGCTTTGGCAATATTGTAAGACCACTCAATCATGCCAACAAAGTACTTTGAAATTTGACATAGAGAGAGAGAGACATAGAGAGAGACACAAAGAGAGACAGACACAAAGAGATAGAGAGAGACAGACACAAAGACAGAGAGAGACAGACATAGAGAGAGACACAAAGAGCGAGAGAGAAAGATTAAAGTGATCAAAAAGAGATTAAAGTGAGAAGCAGCGCCACCTGCTGGACAAACACTGCAATGATACACATGAAACACAAACAGACACCACTTTCTTCCTGATGTTTTTTAAATGCTGTAAGAATATTACACGTGCCGTGTTAGTGTAAATAAAAACACGATTACAGTTGATTACATAATTCAAAATAAATGAAATATCCGCTTACCTAAATTTGCCTAAAATCAGATACATTTCTACGAGACGTGAACATAATTAACATGAGCACATTCACAAATACCCGCTGGATCCACAGTAGGTAGATGGTGAAAAGATCAAAATACAGTTTTGAAAGCTAAACTATAGAGTGTTGGTGTCTGATGCTGGAGGCTTTGAGACTGAGCTTCTTAAGTATGTTTCATAATCCAGACAACATCATATCCAAAAGCCTGAATAAATGCAATATTGGCTTTTAAAACGGTTGACAAAGGTTTATTTTTATAGTGGGGTGGTGCCATCATCTTCTACAAAAAGAGCATCTCTACTGGACATAAAGAATACAAGTGAAGTCCATTCAAACACACACGCGCATAGGTTAATATGAATAATAATGTATAAAACTGTCCATTCACATGAACAATTGCACTGTGAACATAAGGCAACTATATATCTCTTTTCCCAGCTAAAGATCAAGTTTTTTCTTCAGTATATGGCTTTCACTGATTGTTGTCTGAACAATAAAACATTAGCAGAAAAACACAAATCCAAAAGCCCTTTGATATACGTCTAGAGGACATAAAAGAGGTCGAATGAAGACCACAATATTTCAAAGCAGAAAACATTTGCGTCTAAATGAATTCAGTAAATAGACTCTGATTTGATCATCATTTATCAAATGTCCTCCATTAAAGTCAGTGTTTGCTCGTGTTATTTTCATTTGGCTTTGAGACTAAAGGTTAGTAAATCCCTTCTTCTACAATGAGACCTGAGAATCATTCTGAGCCTGTGACTGCAGTAGAGTCCTGATGATCTGTGAGCGATAGACGGAGATGTTCCAGATCTCAGACACATTCTCTCACATCGCTTCATGGTTATATTTCTTTCAGGAGGTCATGCATCTTTTTGGGTAAGATGACGCAGTTTTCTCCCAGTGTTTGCCTGACTTCTGGAAGTCACTGGTGGCGGCTCTGAAACGCTCCAGCTGTCTCTCCTGACGGCGACATTTCTGCTGCACCGTCTTCAGGTTCCTCCTGAGTTTCTCCAGCTGTGACTCCAGCTGTGTGATCCGTCTCTTCTGCTGGGCCGCGTCCTCCACCGTGTAGTTGTGGTCGGAGGAGATGAAGGGGCCGGGGTGGAGGTTTAAAATCGCATCTTCCCCCAGAGATCTCGACTGTAAATGACAGAGACAAGTGACGTTCATTTTCTCACCAGACTCGCTCGTTGAGCTTTAAAGGGGTTACAGAATAGATGCAGACCAAACTCCTGCTCTGTGCTCAGCCTGGGGGAGTAAACGATGACAGTATTTTCAGTTTTGGGGGAACTATCCCTTTAAAGTGGAGGTAACACGTGCAGTTTCTGCCATTCTCATATTAATCTCGAGTCTCTATAGAGTAGTACTGCATACTTCGTATCTTCGAAGAGACTTTAGTTTGATCACATTTATAAAAAAAACAGATATTGCTGTACGATACCAATCTCATTGGGTCTTGTGTGTCTGGTGCTGAAATATGACACGTGAAGGCATGTGATGGCAAGAGACAAGACGTCAGCATTAAATCCAGAGATCCAGAGGACAGAATTAAAGCCACATCAACATTCATAAGACATATTCAAAAGAACACCTGACCTAACCCATCTGTCAATCACACAAGAACAACATTTCATTCACGATTAAGTCAGATTAGAGCGTTTTGTATTCCAGGAATGTCATAAAACAAGATAAGTTTTATATGGTGGCACATTTGAGAATGTTTAAAGAATCTGTCACACGTGGGTTAGTGTCACACATGACAGGAGTGTGTGTGTGTGTTTGATACACTATGAAGGTTTTGAGCACCTGTTGTTGTACGTGTAGTTTGCTGACAGCGAAGAGAGACGGCACAGCATCGTCCTTCAGCACACGGTTGTTGCATTCTTGTCTGAAAGAGTCTCTGGTGAAGTGTTGCGAGCAGATGCTGCTGTACTTTGTGGGTTTAAAGTTTCTTCTCTTCATAGCAGTCACCCATTTATGACACACATCAGGTCTGGCCAGAGGGAATCTAATGACAAAACCACAATAACACATCAGCAGTCCTGTAAGTTTCTGTAACATCACAATAACACGATATTCAAGTGTGACATGCAGCTTGATGATGAAGAAGAAGTTCAACTCACTTATGAAAGGAGATGTTTTTATCTCTGCTGTATCTGTTTGTGCACCCGTGCGCTGAGCACGACTGAACCATCATTCATTCATTCACTGCGATCCACGTCATCTCGTGTATATATATATATATTACCACATAGCGTTGAAAATATATAAGTACAGTGAGAAATAATATTCACAAGACAACATGTTTACACTTTACCCTACGAGATTCCGCGCGCACAACGTGACGTAACTTGACAACTTCCGGGTGTCGCGCTCCAGTGTTGATGACGTTTCTGTGACTCATCTAGATCCGTGCAGAGCCTTTGACAGAGAGAGTTGCGCCAACGGAAGCTCACATTTGTCGCGTGATTCGTGGAGCCTTCAGATAGTTCCTGGAAGTTATGTTTTCTCTTTAAATGCTTTATTTATTTCATTTATTTATACATTAAATGACTTACGTCTTTAAAAGTTGACCTCAGTTGGCCTGTTTATCCGCAGCTCCCATGCCTTACTTCCGGGAACTGTTCAGAGCCTCCATGAATGATGCTGTGAAAAAAACTGTCCCATTGGAGGCGACTCTCTCTCTCTCTCTCTCTCTCTCTCTCTCTCTCTCTCTCTTTCTCTCTTCCAATTTCAATTAAATTTAGGTGTGCTCTATTGGCATGACAAAGTGTACATCCCTATTGCCAAAGCATTTGCAGCTAGGCTGCGTACAAAAAGTGCAAGTATGTATACAATCGAAAAGAAAGACAATATAGTAATAAAATAAACTAGGATAGAATCAAAATAAATGAAAAAGTGTGACGTGTGTAGTGCTCTTAAAGTGGTTTATAATTAAATATATGTAAATATATAAAAACAGAAATAGAGTATAATTTAGACAAGATTTACAAAATCAAAATATACATTTAAGTAGCAGCATAAAAGGATATAATAATATAATGTTCTGAACATATATTATAAACATCAGGTCAGGGCAGATTGATTGTTTTCTCTTGTGTTGTGACAGACACACACATATTGTGCAGCTAACACACAGCAGTCCTTGTGTTCTAACAGATACGGCAGTTTCTCATCCTTTGACAGACTTTCAAATGTCTGGTGTATGGACTTGATTTTTCCATAGAACATTGTCCGTAGATCCCTGTATTTTGTGCATTCTGTTAAGTGAAGTGGAGTGTGTTGAGCTGTGAGCCTGACCTGTGGCAGCCATGTTTGTGTGTGTCTGCCCGTGTCTAAAGTGAGTTTGTGTCCACTGAGTCTGGATCTTGTCAACGTTTCCCAGTGAGTGATATAGTTTTGTATCATTTGTGTTGTCATTGTGTTGAGTGTGATTTGTCAGTATTGTCAGATGTTAGGACTGAAACATCAGGACTGAAGCTCTGGAGCAGCTGACAGAGAGGATTCGTTTCTTTGCTCATCTCTTGGTGTTTCAGGGCTTTAGAATGATACGAGTGAGGGTCAGTGTGTTTGACATGTTTCCACAATTTAATCACCCTTTTTTCTATCTTTCTGATCAGTGGATATTTGCCTAATTCTGCTCTGCATGGATTGTTTGTTGTGTGCCGGTGCATTTGTAAGATATTTTGACAGAGTTCTGCATGCACGCTCTCAATTGGATCTTTTTCCCATTTAGTAACATCTTGATTTGGATTTGTCAGCGGACCCCAGACTTCACTGCCATAGAGGCCAATCGGTTCAATTACAGATTCTAATATTTTCAGCCAAATTCTAACTGGGATTTCTATGGGACATTGAGGTTAGTTTTACTGAGGTTAACTGTCAGGGCCCAGGTCTGACAGTATTGTTCCAGCAGGTCCAGGGGTCTCATTGATCAACAGTGCGTACGCTCCGATGTGTGCGTAGTGAGTGCTTAAGAACAGTTTCACGCAAAGTGTGGGATTTACCAATTTGTACCTATACGTAGAAATGTGCATAAATATACGCACACCTCTGAGAATGCTTACGCAGAAAACCTAGTGGTAGAACAGTGATACTACAAAAAGAAAGTGCCACCGTGTGTTTCCTTTGTCCTTTATTTGCAAAGTCTCAACTAGTAAATTCATAGTTCAAGCTAGACATTTGTCTAATTGGTGTGAGGAGCTAAAAAACACAGATGGGAAATCATTTGAAATGATTTTGCTGGATGATTTGGCCAACCTTTTATGAAAGCACAATGTAAAAGACACACTTAACAGAACAATATATGAAAAAATAAATAATAGAAAAATAAATTCAAACTAACTGAAAAATAAACAAAAATAGGTTTGCATATTAATACAAAAATGTTATTAATATTTTTTAAACATCTTATGGCTTTTCTATTACTACATCACTTTACCAAATCATAATAACATTGCAATTTCACCAAAAAAATAACTGCAAATTCGGTTTCTATTCTTAACATTTTAATTTATGCAAAATAAATCTCCTATTAATAATTATGAAATTAATAATAAAAACCAAATTGAGCAAAACATGCATTGCGCAAAGAATGCGTTTTCAAAGACTGCTGTGATGAGAGCACAGAGTACATTCACGTGATCGATAAAGGAAGGTTTCATCACCATGTCCATTGGTTTAAGAACATGTGGGATTTATCAACAATGATTACTCACTGGTGTGCGTAAGAACCGTGTATGCACGTTTGATAAATACAGATTTTTTTTGTACTTAGACACATTCTAATTTTCATTCGTAGGACAAAATATAGAACCTTTTCTACGCACTGTTGATAAATGAGGCCCCAGGTTCTGTGGTAAGGTGTGTTGGGTGGGAGACAACAGAACCAGATCATCTGCGTACAGAACACATTTGACTTGTGAGTGGTGTAGAGTGAGACCGGGGGCTGTGGATCGATCTAGAATGGTTGCCAGTTCATTGATGTAAATAAGAAAAAATGTTGGACTTAAACAGCAACCCTGTCTCACTCCACGCTCCTGATAGAGATATCTTGTAAGTTTTGTCTGATTTTTATGCCGCATTTACTCTCCGTGCACATTGATTTAATAAGGTCATAGGTTTTACCACCTGTGCCACTTTCAATAAGTTTGTTAAACAGTCCTTGGTGCCAAATTGAGTCAAAAGCTTTTTTTAAAGTCAATTAAGCATGCATACGTTTGACCTTTATCTTGGTTAACATGTTTTTCGATTAGAGTATGAAGCATGTAAATATGATCAGTTGTGAGGTAATTTGGTAAAAATCCTATTTGACTTCTGCTCAGGACATCGTGTGTGGTGATGAAGTCTAAGAGTCGAGCGTTTATTAAACTACACAATCATTTCTCCAGGTTACTCACACACATGCCTCTAAAGTTGTTCGGGTCAAATTTATCTCCGTTTTTAAAGATTGGTGTTATCAAACCCTGAGTCCAGATGTCAGGGAAGTGACCTACACTCATAATCACATTCAATCATTTTAAAATAGCCAGTTGGAATAAAATGTTTGTATGTTTTATAATTTCCTTTAAAATCCCATCAGGTCCAGATGCTTTTTTTGCTTTAAGGTTTTTGATTTTGTCTTCAAGTTATTTTTCAGTAATGGGGAAGTCCAATGGGTTTTGATTATCTTTGATTGCTAATTTTTCTAATTGTTTGATTTTGCTCTTGGTTTGTGTCTGTCTGTACTTCATTAAACAATGTTTGGAAATTACTTTCCCATATTCCTCCATTTTGAATCGCCAATGCTTCATGATCAATTTTTTTCGAATGGTTTGACAGTCATGTTCGAACCAGTTTTTGTCGTTTTTTGAAAATCAGAGTTTTTGTTTTTAATTTAGATTGTTTTGTTGGTTTTTCAAATATGAAATGTATATATTCTACGGCAAGATTGACGCCGCCTTTAGTGTTATTTAGAAAGTTATCTAACAACGTTTGTATTTTCTCTCTCTCTCTTCTTACAGTAAAGAACTGCATGTAGCCAAGGCACTTTACATAATGATTCACAATTAAAGCAATAATGAAATGGTTCAAAATAAAGGGAGAGCAATGTCTTGTTGTTCTTACAAGTAACACAAACACTCTCTTGACAAATGTCATTTTAATGAAGACAGTATTTCCGATACAGACATACAAATGCTGTCCGTCTGAAGATTTGTTAGATGACTTATGGAGACCAAAATGTAAGTATTTGCTTGTAAAGTTTTTCACTGGTTTTAGGTTTAAGGTAAACCTGGAATGCTGAAAATGTGTCTGTGGAACATATTTTCTTTAAGGCTTTAAACATTTGAAGAATGATCTTTCTGAAAACGAAGTTTGATTCGTTTTTTTTATAGCTGTCTTTTTAATTAAATGTGTCAATAATCTGCTGCGTGCATGGGTAGCATCACACGTGAATTTTACATGTGGTGTAAACAGGAAGAGATGTTGAGACACAGGAAACCTGTTGAGTTCTTCACACATGACACACGTCTACTGAGGTAGGCTACTGTACCGTATGTCAATCTTTATTTTTATAACAAATGTATTTTTATGTTTATTTATTGGCTTATTTCTACATCATTGCTTATTTTGCAGTACACCGGGAGACTGCATTTATTAGATATTATTATTTACTAGAACGATCTTGCTTGTTGTATAAACATCATGCACTGTGCTGTGTTTGAGCTTTTCTGTGTTTTTCTTATTTGCTCCTGTAAAGCTGCTTTGGAACAAGGCACATTGTGGAAAGCGCTATATAAATAAACTTAATTACACTTTTCATGTCCTCGTCATATATGTTTCTTTTCTTTCGGATTATTGTGCAAAGAATGTAAGTTTTAAGAAGTTTAAATATCCATGGGCAAGCATATTCCTTTTTTATTATGATAACATGAACGAGGCTAATGTGACGTGCGCATCTGTTACCACACGGGGGCAGTAGTGCACACAGCACTTTTTGCGTTCATATTTCCCCTCTTTTAATAGTAAGTGACTCCATCATTTAGTCCATAACCTGTAGGCCCGCTGCATCTGAGTCAATATTTATGGATTGACCATTGTGTTTATGTTGTTGAAGACTTTTTCATAGCTCATTAAATGAATCAGTTAGGAAAATGCCTGAAGCGGAGTTATTTATGTTTTTCTTTTTAAGATTTAGAGCATGAAACATAAGCCAAAAATGAGGACTTGACTGAGGCATAAGTGACTATTTAACTCAAAACCAGACATGGTGACAGGAGCCGTGGGCATAAACAAGCACTCCGTTCCCCTCCGATACTCCAACATTTCTAATCGGGACTAAAAATGACATACAAAGTACCAAATCCACATCATTTGAAATCAAAGTGTGGAAATGAGGACGCTTGGCTTCTCACCGGAACTATTTCAGTGCCTGCGTCTCTATTGACATCTAATTACAGTAATACCCACCTACACCGGGAATTACAGCAGATAATGTTTTCAAATGGCAGTTATTAGCGTCAGACTCTTGAGCTGAGAATCGCTGGTGTTTGTGTGGAGATACCAGCGCACCGCCCGCCACCTCCCCACGCTGCTCACATCACATCTAAACACTACAAGCGAAGCTGAGCATTTCTCATTATTTGGGGTCTTTTTTTAATGCATCACGTTAACCGTTGTGTGAAATTACAGATGCTGGATGAGTGCATTAGAATGTGCTTTGATGGCTCGGCCTGTGGCCATGAGATGCGTTTGTGAAGCTGCAGTTCTCATGCAGAAACGCCCACCACCACTGCATCTCAAGACATCTCAAGAGTGCCATTGTGTCGCATTATAACAGAAAGATCTCTGCTGTTTCACTGCTCGTCTCTTTGGAGTTTGCATTTGATTTGATCATGCATTTATTATAAAACCATATCTTCAATTCAGTTTTATTTATATAGCGCTTATCACAATTCTCATTGTTGCAAAGTTAGGGTTATAGAATTACATTTGTTCGCATTTATCTCTATTGTGAGGACTCATTAAGTTGTGCCTTTTTAGGAGATTTTCCCTGAAAGACGAGATTTGTAAATGTTCAGAAAAACATCTGAGAGGTGCTGGTTGTGGGTGAAGGTCAGAGCATTGCTAAGGCATTCAGAGTCAGAGTCTTTATAATGCATTGCCCGTTGCAATAGGCTGCTTTTGGTGGTTCTAAGGTGCTGTGACTTGTTTTTAGTATGTTGCTATGCCGTTGCTATGGTAGTCGTATGCTTTTTATTTAAGGATTACGCAGTTAACAGTACAAGTAATAATTACAGGGTTGTACACTTTATTTAAATGATTATTAAAATACCAAATATGAGTGAACATAGAGTGACCTGAGTATATATTTGAATACACGTCACTCTGGCTGAGGATTGAGTTGCTGTTTTATTGACACGCTGGACCACAAATCCTTTGAATTACTGCTGGTGTAATGTCATCTGTATGCATTGAACAAGTCCTGACACGAGAGCCAAAATAACTGCTCACTCATCGCTAGCGCTCTCGCGCGCGCGCGAGAGAGCGAGCGAGAGAGCGAGAGAGATGAGAGAGAGCCTAGATAGGAGTCTCTCTCTCTCTCTTCTTCTCTCTCTCTTCTCTCTCTCTCTCTCTCTCTCTCTCTCTCTCTCTCTCTCTCTCTCTCTCTCTCTCTCTCTCTCTCTCTCTCTCTCTCTCACACACACTTGTCACACACATTTTAAATAAAAAAAAAAGAATTATGACAAAAGTTAGGTCAGGTTGAATGTACGTACAAATATGTTGCTCATGAAAACACACTGTGAAGTTATTTGAAATGTAATAGTGTTTTTTTGTTCTTCTTCATGATGACTGGACGTCACCTTACACATGCCATAATGACACAGTAGCTCCCGCTGGTGTTTGTGGGTTTGTCTGGTTGTTGTTGTTTTTTTTATGATGACGTTATGAGGTTGAAATATATGTTGCTTACTGGCAAGACCATGACGTGTCTGTGGGCTCCTAATATACCATCCAATGACATAATCTGTCTCACGCTCAACACACTGTATCTTCTTTGAAATGTACTGTACCTTATATTTCATAACGTTTCTCTCTTTTACTGTAATATAACTGACGCTTCTCCTGAATACAATCCAATATTTTAAAAGCTCAATATGATGTTTGTGTGGAGTAACGATAACAACCCATGATTAGATCAACATTTCTGATTTGATTATAATATAGTATGTTGTTCATGACACAAATCTCTCAGACGCATCAGACAACAGACGTCATCACACATCTGAAACGATTCCCTTTTTAATCGCTAACACCAAGACTTCATGTCGCGCACACACACACACAGATTCAGCATGTGGACTGAGAAAATGATCTCAGTACGAGTTCCAGCCAAAGGCGCTGATGTCATTGTTTCTGATAACAGCTTTCATATGTGTTCTCGTGCGCTGCAGCCAACACAAGGGCCATTTATTCCATTACACATTACACAGGCATCAAGGTCCACGCGCGCGCCAGATAATCTCACCGTGACGTCACAATGGATGTGCAGAGCTCCAGCGCAAGGTCGAGCCAACGAGTCTGACGTCACTGCCGTGCTCTGAAAACAAGTTGTGTGTTACATTACAAGTTAAAGTTGATCAGGAACTTTCAGTCTCTTGTAAGTGTGCTTCTTCTTGTTGCAGTCGTACAACACTCATTAAAAATGAGATAAGAGAATTTGATACAGATGATTTATATACACTGTGTGATGTGAGCGTGCTGCTGAATCTCATCTATTGGCTGAATTGTTCTCATGGATACCAGGAAAATATTTGGAGGAACGTAACGCAGGGCTGTGCTGGTGTTCAAGCCCATGCTCGACCTCTGAATGTGAGCTAATGGTTGGAGACCTGATGAAATCAATACTGGAAAAACAAATGGACGTTCGCTCGTGTCACATTTCTGAGACGTGTTTATTTGCTCACTTTTGGTTCTGTTGCCAAGGGTGCCGAGTCAACCGTTTATTTAGAGGGTTTCCCCAAATCGATGTTAATCTTCATTTACAATTGAATATGGGTTCAAATGTGATGGTGTTGTGCCACAGAACTAGATCTTTTCTAGGATTTTCTTTCAGTTTTGCATCTGCTCCTTCATTAAAAGGCACGTTAGTCATGCTTTATTTGTGCTTACATGCATTGTGAAAGTCTTTGTTCCAGATAACACACACAACAGATAATAAATGAAGTAAAGCAGCCACACGAGCATTGTGAGCTTGCGCTATGGAGACAGTGGATGTTATATCATATTAACATTGAACTGAACACACCCACAAAACCAATTTACATTCCCCGACATATCACTTCAGAATCACTCCACCTTCAATCTGGCCGTAATTCTGAGATGGGTGAGCAATATCTCTGTGCTTGAATTTGTAAAGCCTCTCTGACTAAAAGAGATTTGAAATGACGGTTAATGAGTTTTACTGTCATGAATAATTCCGGTTAATCAAGTCTAACTGAAAATCCCTGTTGTACGCACACACACGAGCACTGTTTGGTTTTAAACATTTGGGTGGGACGAAAACGAAACCAGAACGTTCCAAATGACCTTGATTTATCTCCTTCAGGATGCTTTCCATGAGCTAATACTTTGCAGCGTGACCGATCGGATTAGATCTTCTTTGATTAAAGTGGCTTAGGAATATGGCCTCGTCTGACTGCCTATTGCACTTTCTCCATCCCCTCTGAGTGATGGAGCACAACAGTCTTGGTATTTTGTCTTCTGTGTGCTTATATTCTTCTGCTTTCTAGGCATGGTTGTTGGCTCGGTCCAAATGATAAACAGCCACGATTCATTACTTTTGTGTGACAAAACTGCTTTTACATTTGAGTTACACATGCAGCATCATCCACAGAATGACAAGAATATCTTTATTATCAGATTCAGGGTCAAGGGTCAGGAGCACATTTCACTTCTCTTGTCATTCGTGACCATCACAGATTGTGAATTTACATATTAAACAGGTGTCATTTATGTAAGTGATTAGAATTGATCAAGTTTGTCTTATCATTTCGAGGAAAAGGTTCAGAATGAACTACAGTACAAACACAGAAATGCAGATGTTTTCTAACTGTTCTTACTCTTGTTTCAATTTCTGTCCAACATCGAGTCGGTGTGGGTGGCGGTCGCTGGATGTGTGACACCATGAACTCTTCGTCAATCTCTTATTAAATCGCTGATTCTCTCTTGCCGCCAGCTCTTCAAAAGTCCAAAGCTTCTCATTCTTTTCTTGAATTCTTTGCTGTTCTTGCAGGCTGAAATTTTGAGGCTCTTAGCTAGTAAATTAGTAATTGTTCTAAAAATTCAAAGACACGTGACGTTATGTGGATTCATTCGGTGATCAGTGTTGAGATTGACTTGTTTGTTTGGATGCTGAAGGTGTTGATTCAGTGAGTGGTGTTTTAGTTTTTACAGATTTTACAACGCTTCAAAAAGGAATTCCTCGTCTGTTAGGAAAATAAAATGGCCATTCAATCTCTCAGGTCACCGTAAATCTTGTTGCTTTGTAATGTTTCGAGTTAAAAATCTGCGACAATGGGGAAAATAAAATGATCATTTCAGGCATCAGAATGTTTTCGAAATAGATATGAAGTACATGGTGATGTTTTATCTGTGATTAAGGATACGCAGAAGAGCTTCATTTCTTTGAGAAGTGGGTTATGGTGGGGAAAAACCTCCAGATGTAATCGTGGCTTCATCTCGCCTGAAGCAGGAAGGGTTATTTACACGAGGACGTTCACAATATGATGATTCTTGCTCTGCAAGTGTACAGAAGGACGCAGAAACATGTAGGACAGATCCAAACTCAAAGTGTTTAAACACAACAGCTGTTGCCACGGCGATACAGGGAGTGTTCACCTGAAATAGCAGCGATCGCAGCGATTGTGTTTGTGCCTCTCCGATCCGATCCGACAGACCTCATCTTTTATTAAAGGACTCTAATCTCTGGATTGAGCAGCGCACACACACACACACACACACACACAAGAGGGGGTGTGGCCTCCTCCTACTCACATGTTGCAACCTTCTTTACACACCCGTACCCACCCAAAGCAAATATTTCACTCCACTACTAATCTCTCTCTCTCTCTCTCTCTCTCCGGCTAATCTCATTTGTTCACTTTACTGTGTTGATTTCCACACAATCCTCATTTCTTTCTTTAGTCAGTCGTTTCAGTAATGATGACTCACGATGAGAATTTTTGAAAAAAAATCACAATTCCACCCTGGACTGTTTGACAATTCTCACTGACGAACCACTGCCATGACACAGCACACGTAACACACCGACTCATGAATCAGGACATTCCTATCAAACATCAGACAAACACAGAAAACATGAGAACATTTCAATAACGAAAGGGTTCATTAAAGTTGGGCTATTTTATAGGAGAAATATTCATAAAAAACACTGTGTTAGACGAGGTCATTGGTGACCCATGGGTTGGAGAATGTTTTGTCTATGAAACCATAACAAATGTGAAGCTGATGGAGCTTTGACCCAAACTGGATTTTCTTACCGGTGTGTGTGGGCAGCGAGGTGGGCGGAAGTACAGAGAGTTAGTCATTCTCAAAAGACACAAACACACACAACCTGGAGAACAAAACTATTTTGTTGGCTTGAAGCCTGAAGACCAGATACAAAACACACAAACACCTGACAGATGACCGTAAGTCAAGCGTTTTAACAGGGAATTCAATGAAAACTCTTCTGTGTTGTTGAGAAAAGTTGTGCAGTTTCCACTGTAGTTCCCCTTTACTGACCCCTGACACACGGCCACGAGAGCAGACGTCTGTAGAGATTCCTCTTCAATTCCCAGAATGCTCCGCTGTAAGTTTTACTTTCAGAATGAGGCAGCCGCTGGTTCCTTGTGCTTTACTGGAAGCCGTGCGTCTGGTCTTTATGGGAAAAGCAGCAGATACGGCAGCCGGATGACTCGAGAGATTCTTGATTCGCTCGGGACTGTCCTGAACATCAGCGCTCGTGTTGAAACACCTGACTAATGTCTTCTGTTCAGACCGTAGAAAGCGAGAAGACCACATTTCACTGGTGTGTTAATGATTAAGAACACGCGCAGCTTTCCCTTTATCGCTCTCAGTAGCACACTCATATCTGAATCCATGTCACGCTGCTGTGTTACGTTCGTTTGGATTTCTTGTTTCTGACATTCGTTTCACAACAGATCTCACTTTTAAAACCAATCGTTTTTGGACACCAAGAGATTCTTAAGTAGTTTAGTTAAGCCATAATAATCATAATCATCAGTTCAAAACGAAAAAGCAGGACAACTCTTCAGAAAGCTACACCTTTTTATTGTCAATTAAAAAAACAAAAACAAACAAAAACAAGAGAACAATACACAACATCTGAAGACCGCATATGAAGGAAATAGTAGATAAACTAATAACACAGCGAGGCAAGTCGCCTCTTAGTCAAGTATTGTGATCAGTCACTCAAATCTGTGGAACAAATCAGAACCCAATGTCCAAAACCACCAAACAACGGCCAATAAACCTTCAAACGCCTTCAGTTCCGTAGAGTGTCAAACGGATCAAAGTAGTGAAAACTAATCTCCAGTTGGGTTCATCACACAAACCACTTTCATGACATTATCAAAATATGTTCATTGCTCCAGTTTATATGAAACACTTGTTTTCTTCATTTTAAATGGTCAGACTCTTTTCACTTTAGCCGTTCAAAAAGCACACGATCAATCTTTAGCGTTAAATCGACACCCATAACATCCCAATAAACAACACGACAGTGTGCGGCTGCGATACGCATCCCATCAGCCACTGCAGGACAGAGAAACAAACATTATTCAACAGTCAAAGACTGCTCATTTCACACCTTAGAAACAAATGTACCGTACAGTAAGTTTGTGTGTGAAATCTCACCGCTGGTCTGAAGAGAAATGATGAGAGAAAACACCACACTGCTTACTAATACCTCTTCAATAAATAAAGTATTTCGGAATGATGCAAGTCAATACAGTAGAGACTGTAAACACACTTCTTTTCGAACAAAAACTTTCAAAAGCGTTTGGTACAAAAATACAATACGCCTGTGACATCAAAAACCGTATTCAAGTTTCAAAAATAAATATCGTCTTGTTGCACAAGTCTAATACCTGCCTCGGGCCCTTTGAATCATCTATAGCAATAGAGATATTTATATATACTGTATATATTCCATGAATTATAAGAAAGGCATTGCGAGACAATTACAAGAGCAGATCTTCTGTAGATCCCTAAAACACGAAGGGACTTTCTTATTCCACGAGTGTTTTGAAGAAGGATTAGGTGCCATTAGGGGTGAACATGAATGGACATAATTCTGACTGTCATACTGTACGGAGGATAAATAATATGACGTGATATATAATGTTTCGGATTGACGTGCAGTTCCCCAAAAACGTGTGTCAATAAGACACTAGTATTCCATCCTGCCGCCGCCTCATAAATAGAAATGACTTATAAATAAAAGAGTTTCATAATTCATACAAAAAAACGTCGATAAAATACTATTGATTTCCCTTGAAAACTCTTTGCATCTGAAAGCCCTTTTCTTCATTTCACTGTTGAATCTTGTTGTGTGAATCGAAGCCGGAGCGCACCAACACACACCACACATCAGTGCTCATGAACGCAAACCCACAATGTCTGTAAATATTCAAGGTTCTCAATATTAAACAGTATTGTAATAGTATTTCAAAAATCTTGCTTTGTGTCTTATTTTCTTGTAAATTGCACAACAAGAAAACAAACAAACATTATGGCGTAAGGATCTTATTGAGACGAGAGATTTTCCGGATGAACGTTTTATTAAACCAGGGGATTCATTCTTTTCCAAACATCAAACGCAGAAACAAGCGGGGCATCACTCCATGTGACGCATGTGTTGATCTTCCTTTAGAAATGTTTGACTAATAGTGCACGTTGTGCAAAGTGTAGCTGTGAAGCAGAAAGTCCATCGTGTTTGAAGAGCCAAATGCTCCCGTCCTGCAAGAGACACACCACTAAACTCCCAGCTGCCGCAGTGCATAAATCACATCCCTGACGCTCCTTCAGACGTTCATCCTAAACACGTCTTTGTGTCCATCTCACACGTGTCAGCGGCCTCTTCTCCGCCTCATTTCATCTGGCAAAAGTGAGACGGGCCGGACACTGGAGACAGAGAGAAAGTTCCAACCCTCGCACGCGTCTCACGGTTGGTTCAACAGCTGCTGCTCTCCCCGCTTTTGGCCATGCCGGCCGCGCCGACGGCTATCTGACAGCCGTTGGTGACGTGATTCATGACTTTCTGTTTCAGCTGAGCCACTTGCTCTCGGAGGATGCTGGCGGTGGACGCCAGGTCAGAGTTCTGCGTCTTCAGCACCTTCACCTTCTCCTCCAGACGCGAGATCCTCTCCAGCTTCCTCTTGCGGCACTTGGAGGCGGCGATGCGGTTCCGTAGCTTCTTGCGCTCCGCCTTGATCCTCTCCTGGGTCTCCAGGTCAATGGGCGACAGCGAAGGGGGCGAAGCGGCAGGGTCGGCCCCTGGAGGGTGAGGCACCTCGGGTACGGTTTGAGGAGCGTCCAGGCCTCTTCCTTGAGGATGGTGACCATGAGCCGAGGCGTAGGCCATCTGCCCGCCCGGGTACGAGGATGAAATCTGATTGGGGTTGTAGCTGCTCAAGTTGGTGTAAATTGGCATTTCGCCACCAGACATGAGGTTCCTCTGGTAGGGTCCCTGGATGGAGGATGTAGGAGACATCGGCGCTCCGACCAGCTGGTTCTGCTTGTGCAGATCGGCCAGAGCTTTGACGAAGCCATCGGCAAATCCTTCCTGTTCGTTGGTGGCATGGTTTCGGTACATGAATGGATTGGCGGAGGGGTTTGGTGCCGGGCTGGTGGTCACCAGTCCCTGGTTGGACTGAATTATCAGGTGCTCCAGATCAGGAGACGAGAGCTTCAGGAGGTTCATGTCTGACGAGGACATCAGCGAGCTGTTGGGATTGGCGCTCATGCCGAGGCCGTTTGGGTTGATGTGGCTCCCCGCTGGTCCCTGCAGCAGTTTGAGGTTGGAGGTGTTTGCCACGCTGCCAGAGAAACTATGTGCCATGCTCTTTTTGCTAATCATCTTGTGGCCTTGATATCGATCGTAATCTGGAATCTGTCCAAAGTGTGGAGCGCTATCGTCGTGATAGAAGGGCGTTTCCATCCTACCCGTCATTGACGCAGCGGGACGACTTCCTCATAATCTGTTGAGAAACCACCTGAGCTTTCGATCTTCACCCATGTACTCGGGCCGGGATCCAAGGAGTGCTTCAGATTCACAGCTCTCTGGGTTCAACCTGCAGATGACAGAGAAAAATCAATCATGGGCAGGGGCTGGAAATCCTGAATATTGATCTTAAAAGTACAACAGTCTATTCATGACGGCCAATCTTTTGAATGGACTCAAAACACAACAATAAATAAAACACACGGAGTTTCGCTTGTTCAAAACCCGAAGTACCTCGAAGTCAAACCATCAGAACACTTCGCTCTCCACGTGAGCTCGGCTCCCTTTAGCCATTTCATCACGTTAAAATCACAAATCGAATATTTAACGTTATTTGATTGCTTATTAGAAATGAGATCAGAGACTTACAGAAAGATCGAGCGCGAGGAATGGGCGCGCACGCGCGCGCCTCACATCACAAACATGAATCCAGTCACGCAGTACAAAACGCATCGATTATCCGCGCGTCACCCTCTTTCCTGTAAAAGCGAGCGTGTGGATCGCAACGCGTCCCTCTGTACAAATAAAGCGCGAGCGATCCGTCGGTCTCCTCGCGTGCTCGCTGTCAGTCTGACTGTGGGACTTTCTGCTGTGTGATATGAGTCAGACACGCCCTTCAGTTCCTGAAACTAACGTGAGCGTTTGACGCACCGCCTCCTGCCTCGCGTCGCGTCGCGTTCATTGGCCGCCTGTGAGAGAGCGCAGCCCATCTGCACTTCACTGAGCATTAGATGTGTTCGTTTATAATCTTGTTTTGGGGGAGAAATATCTTATTAACATCTTGTTTTATTTTGGTTGAACCTAGCGAGTCATATCTATACGTGTGCACGTGTGTGTGTCTGTCGTCACAGCATCAAACACAACACAGGTTTGTTTTAGCATCTTCGTGTAGAATTGTCACAGATGTTTTTTCTAGAGATCTAATAGTATTTTCTAACCTCTAGCCCTAAAGCAAACCCTCACACAAACCTTCTGCATTTCTACATTTTCAAAAAACATCATTTAGTTTGTTTCATAATCGACTTTCATAGGGACCGCTGACTGACACACACAATGTAGCTGATGTCAGGTTTTACTGTCCTCGACATTCCCCACACGCACACACATGTAGGCTTCAGCGCTTGTTATGTTGCTCTCAGGTAAGTCATATGAGAGGACACGGGTCACCTGCACACATGCACATATAAAGAGCGACTGTCATGAGCCGCAGGTGTTCTGCCTTAGACATGAAGTGTGTTTCAGTGACGACCGTCAGCTCCACTTCTAGAAGACATGAACACTTGACTGCTGTTTTTGTAGTGTGCATTGCGAGGGGTCTTTAAGCCTGATGGAGATGTGCTTTTGGTTGTGATACAGCAGTGCTCAAGTGGACGACAGCATCACATCTGCACGTCTAGCGTATCATCACAAAGTAATGTTCAGGTTGGTCACAATGCAGATCTCTAAACCAGTTCCTGGACAGTGGACAGTTTTTAGTTTATGTTTTAACCATTTGACTAAATGACTAGCAGTGTTTGTCTGATGTTCATGTTGTGTAACTTCTATTTTAACACAACAATCTTACATTATTCCAAAACAACAGCGTGTGAGGATAGTGTATTATAACAGTCTTATAAACGGGTTGGTTTGATTCTGAAATGTCTTCCTCTCTTCAGAGCTCAACCCTTTAGAGAACACACAATATTGCAGCCACATCTGTATGGGAGAAATAGGGGAAAAGTTGTTTTTAAACTAAGTTACCATAAAATGAGATTCAGTTCTTCTGGATTATAAGAAAAGAGGAGACGGAGGAAATCCTAATTGTCAGAGAAAAAAACTGGAACACAAACTTAGCATTTCAAAGGAACACAAATGTATTTCCCATATATTATATATTAGATGTGAAGCCCATAATGAAATAATCCTTCAGCCCGTCTGTTGAGAGTAAAACATTTCACACATAACCTCCATCATCTCTCACAACACGTTCAGCGGTTTGATAAAAAGCACACGAGTGACATTTCTCATCAAAGACATCAAACACACGCCGCTCATGACATCAACACATTCACTTCTCTTCTTCTCAGTACATTACAAGACACAACACATGAAAACCTTTGCGTGTTAGACCCGATATCTCCATCCAATCAAACGTCTGTCAGATATCTTCATCGCCTGACCCTTAGTGTTCAGTTATTGTTTGAGGCAGTGAAACAGATCCTCTATAAATCTTATGAGAACACACCTGACATGTCTTGTTCTGTCATAATCATTGTATATTTTTCATTGCATAAAACATTTTGGACAACAAACATATATTGTGCCAAATAATACTCCGAAAAGCACAAACTTCAAAAGAAATAATAATTTCACAAAAAAACAAGAAACAAAATCCAGTTATGACATGAATGAAACGGTATTTTTAAGGAATATATAATCCAATACCGAATGATCTTGATTTAAGTTGAATTCTGCCTGCTTGATTCAGAAATCTGAAGGTGTCAGGAGTAAAGGAGAACATGCAGTGACATAAATCAAATCAAGGATCTTCAGAAAGAATTTCATGTAGGATTTCTTTGTGCAGAATTCAGACGGAGTGTTCAGAGCACTTCCTCCTAATCCACATGATTCACTCTCCTCTGGTTGCCACAGAAACATCAGTTGAATGTCAAGTTTGGAGTCGGTGCCAATGGTTTGCAATCATCCAATCCTTAAACATGAAGAGAGAAAGAAGAAAAAGCAAGAAAAGAAACGCTTATAGACGGTTTACAATATGCCAATATGATGACGTTCTATGTTGTTCCAAAATGATACGGTGTTCAGCTCCTGCAGCTGTGGGAGTCTGAAGAGCAAATATTATAAATAAAGCTTGACTTAACCAACACCTGAAGCTGTGTTTAGATCTTCCTCACAGACTTAAGTCACGATGCAGTGATTTCTCAAGAAGAAACCAGAGACTCCGGTGAAGGAATGAGATGCTCAACAGACACAAAATAACTAATATGGTCACATTCTGTTGGCCTGACATAAAGCCAGTTTCACATCCACGCTTGGCCAATTGATGCGATTCCATCCTCGCTCCTAACCAACCATTGAGAATAATGAAATGTCAGGCTTCATTGATTTGAGTCTGCGGCACGAACTGACATCAATAATTCACTTCCAAGTTGATGAAAGACGATCTGAAGTAAAGCAGCATTCAGAAATGCCTCCATTTCTTTTTAATTGTAGGAATCTGTATAGAACTGGGCACGGCCAACTCATAGACACAATGAAGGAATCTCATTAAACCCACCAAATTATAACACAAAACGAATGTCATTTTATTCAGCCAATGATTGGGGGATCTTTTGATTTCTTCAACAGTATGATTGCATAATTCTTCTTGTGTAAAATCTAATTCATTACAACAATCACCTTTGCTATGAACTATATGACTGATGCACAAAACCTCCTCAGGACCGTCTCTAACACAAAAACTTGACCGTCTGTGCTTCATGTGTAACTGAGATTTAGAAAATCAAGCGGCGGATGTTTTCAGATGATTGTAGTACAGAAGAGACTGTGACTCACGGGGGCTTAACCAGCATTTGTGATTCTTAATTCATTTTGACAGTTGGAAATGTTAAATCCTCGGGGCTTTGCTCACAGTCACGGCTAAGTAGGTTAAATAGAACAGAAGCTACGCGATCGATTTCAGAACCTTCACGCTAAAACTGGCCATCCTATTTCTGATTCCTGTAAATAAAAGAATTGCTTCATGTTCACAGGAAACGGCTCACGTGGCTCTGATATTCTTTCATATATATGATTTGCATGTGCGTGTTTATTCGTGCGTCTCTATTCCAATAGCACACAGAATGTTGGAGCCTATACGTGACGCCTCGTGTAATGCTCCGAGAGATTTACCTATCGGAGTAACTGGTTCAAGACATTCACCGTGGTAAGTTCAGTGAAGAAAGAGTCTCTGCATTATGAGTTTCACCATCAAGTAAAACTTACAGAAGTTCGAAGAATAGCTGGTGTTTATAGTTTATTTAAGCTGATTCTATAGTGATGAGAACACTGGTAAAACAGCACTGAGGTAAAACCTGCAGAGACATCTTGGTCTTCACTTTAGTGTATTGTTTGGCATACACCGCTGGAGCTTTGACTCCGTCCGTCTCTGGCTTGTTCACTGAGAGATTGTTGACATTGATTCTTCGGTTTTATACCTCATAAACATCCTACATTTACTGTCACTAGATAGTGAGTGTGTACATGTTTTTATATCCCGGTGGGGACCTTAACCTGAATGCACACCAACTCATGGGGACTCGTGTCACTGTGGGGACCAAAATTTAGGTCCTCATGGGCAAAAAAGCTTATAAATTGTACAGACATTTTTGAAAATCAAAAAATGCTAAATGTTTTCTGTGATCTTTAGGTTTAGGGAATCAAATATACAGTTTGTACAGTATACAACTCATTTCACCTATGGACTGTCCCCACGGAGATAATAAAACATACATGTGTGTGTGTGTGTGGTTAGGGTAAGGGGCTAGAGATTGCATTGCGTCAACGTATGTCCTCATAAAGATAGCTGTACAAACATGTGTGTGTTTGTGCATGCATGTGTGTGTGTCCTATATTGTAGGGAGGGACCAAATGTCACCACAATGGAAGTAAAATCTGACATTGTGTGTATCAGTCAGCATGATTAGTAAACAAACTAAATGATGTCTTATTAAGGAGGTTCTGGAGGAGCACGTGCACATAATTCGGCTGACTTTCAATTAACAATCACAGCGATCATCTTATCAGCTTTATAAATAGTCATGCGGCCTTGCCTCCATTCTCTTGAATGTCGTAACATCCCTCCTCCACACCACTAGCCCATTTCACCTCAACACCAGGGGGTATACTCAGGGGGTTCAGGCACACACGGACCCCCAACAACACGCCAAATACTCATACTATCTGTCCCATGTCATTATCTGCGAGCAGAACTCGTGAAATTATGTTTATTTGAAAGTGTAAATACAGAAAAGCTTACGTGAGGGTTTGATGTCTATGACAAATCCCCACAAAGACACTTATTAGTCTGTGCTTGTGTGGGGAGTTTCTTTCCATTTTTACCTACATTTGTTTTAGGCTAATGGAAAATCATGTGACTAAAACACTTACTGTCATTAGAATCATTTTTTTAAATCAATAATAAAAACCTCCAGCTGACTTCTGTTCAAAGCTACGGTGTCAAAGCCAAAAATCTAGTCAAACAAAAAAACAGAAGAGAAACAGTTGTGAAAGAGGGACTCTGTGACCACAACATACGCATTTATTCATTTATGGTGGATTTATGATATTTGTTGTAATAAATGTGCTCAAGTAACTTCCCCAACTCATGACCCCAGTGACACATTTTCAAACGGATCCTAACACACACATGTGATTCCCCGCTCTCTCTGTGATTTCTCCTACCTTGACACTGCGGTTTTATCATAAATGTGATGTATCACATTTGATTTTATTACACTCACATCAAGTTACTTATGTTTTATACAAAATATGGCCACATATATCTTGTGTGTTTAACAGACCACTGAATCATTGTTCAACAACTGAATGATGAACACAGTCCAGCATCACAGACTCAGTGTGTGTTGTGTGCGTGTGTGTGTGTGTGTGTGTGTGTGTGTGTGTGTGTGTGTGCATGTGTGTGTGTGTGCTGAAGTGACTAAAGACAGAACATCATCTGACACACAAAAACACACACTCTCTCTCTATGTGTTTCACACACACAAGTGCATACACACTATAGTTTTTAAAGTGTACTACATAGAAAAGATAACTGTAATGCATTAGACAGAAATAAGGAAGGAATGTACAGAAGTAATACTATAATATAATTTAGCAATAATCCCCTATTCTCATGTAAATAATGCTGATTTCTTGAATTAAAGTAACAAACATGAGAATGATGCTATGACATTCTTCAAATAGACTTAATTTTCTTATTGCAGCTAAATCTTCTGATTCATGCTGAAGCGGGTGAAGGGGCTTGTGGTCAGAGAGTCGACAGAAGGTCACCAGTAGGATTCTCAGGGTCAGCAGGTAGCAACTGACGTGTCCTTGAGCGAGGCACCTAACCCTTCGTTTGCTCCCCGGGCGCTGCAGTGATAGCTGCCCACTGCTCCGGGTGTGTGTGTGTGTTCACTGCTCACTGGATGGGTTAAATGCAGAGGTCACCATAACTGACAAATAGGTCACTTTCACCTCAGCGGCAGTTATAACATCCTCAGATTAAAGTGGTTCATGTTCCTCCTGCTCAGATACACATCCGCTGCACTCAAAAGTCTTTCAGTTATTTTAAGCGATTACAGTCTGCTGTAGATGGGTTCTTCACAGTTTCATTGTTTGTCTTACTGGAGCAGCTCTGAATCTCAACATGCGTTACAGTATTTACAGTGTCTCTTCATGTTTATTTTGATCATTTATTTTCACAACAGACAAATATCATGAATTTAATCCTTGACAAACGACCCATCACATATGTGAATGTTCCCTCATGGGGTCCATGTGTCATGAAACTTCTTCATGAACGTCTGAATCAGAGCGATGTGACGACTGAAAGTTCAGTATGAGGACGAGAAGCAACTTTTCATGAATCGTGTGAACGGATCTTCAATCTGTTTTTCAGCCAGGTTCTGCTGTCATGAGTGCTCACCCTGCCGTAAAAATGTATTTTATTAAAATCCCTGTGAAAACTATACTGTAACGTGCTTTCCTGCGACTCAGTGGTTAGAGCATAGCGCTAGCAATGCCAGGATCATAGGTTCGATCTCAGGGGATTGCACATAGTCATACAATGCAATGTAAGTCACTTTGGATAAAAGCGTCTGTCAAATGCGTGAATGTAAATCTAGGATCTAGGATCTCTACATGATCTCTGACGTCTGATTCTACTGATCTTTCTTTAAATTAATCTTTTAAGGGTTCTTCTCTGGCTGGTTTACTTTAAGACATAGATGGGGTTTTTTTTATCAAAGAACGATTTAAAATGCCTATTAAACATTTTTAAGTAAACATCATTTAGTGTGTTTCATAGTTTGTTTCCTAATTTAAATTGTGTAGGACATAAGTGGTTCAGACTTTTACCATTCATGTTGGGACATTTGTTCCCCACAATGTTCAGAACCCCGTACACACACACACATATGAATCATCTACCCTCTATTAGTGAGAAGAACCCACCACAGCAGAGGTGGTGAAGAGCGTGTGTGTGTGACACCTGCTGAATCATCTGTGAGATTCACCCGAGTCATTTATCAGATAAATACAGACATCAGAGTCACACACACACACACACGTCTCGTTGACTCTGAAAGCTTGCATCCCATCTGACTGTCACTTTAATGGCGTTTCTCTTGCTCGACCAGGTAAGAGATGGTCGTCATGTCTCCTGTTGCATGTGTTGTGAGGGGGTGTATAACCTAGTGCACTTCATATTTTATTTATCTTACTGTCGTGTTTTGATTTGGCTTCATCAAGACAAACATGTATGAATGAATATGATAACAGCGATCTGCTATCTGACTGTAAACATGACGATACATGCTCCACAGACATCGTATGAGAGATACCGCTCTCTCGCAGTGGATGTGGCTGCGTCATGAGATGTTGGAATCAGTGTTATATTAACATTGGCATGAAACTCAGTGTGTTATAATATCAATGAATAAGTCATGAATGCCTGCTGCTCTGTTGTGGTTTAATACATCACACTGCGGATAAGTAACATACATACTTTACTTTATCTGATCGTGATTTTTTTTGATTGAAAAATCAAAAGTTTGAGTTTGTTAACATCAGTAAATGCATTAGCTAACACGATCAATATAGTTTTCAGCATTTATTCATGTTAGTCAATACAATCGGTCAAGAATATCAGAGTGAGGATAGGACAGAGGACCCAGACGCAGACAGCGGGTTAACAAGACATTTAATAATAAATACAAAACAGGAAACAAAAACCCACAAGGGGGTCAAACAACATAATATAAAGGGATAAAAAGACTCACTAGACTAGACTAGACTAGACTAGACTAGACTAGACTAGACTAGACTAGACTAGACTAGACTAGACTAGACTAGACTAGACTAGACTAGACTAGACTAGACTAGACTAAATATAACATTTACATAAACATTGACTAACTAGACTAAACTTACTAACATGACAAGAACTCACCCACAAGCAACGAGTGACAAAAGACAATGAACCAGCACAGGACAATGAAACATGAGGACTATTTGAAGGGGAGGAAATCAAGAAGGGACAGGTGCGGGGCATGAACTAATTTACAAACAATAACGAGACGAAAGGGCGGGAAACACAGACGAGACTCAGAGAGAGAGTATGGCATTCAAAGAGGCCCAAAAACCTCTCTCTCTACAAGAAACAAGGGATCCTGTCCTGGTTCTGCCACAAGACCAAGAAATATATGACAAGATAAGGCAGAACCATGACAACAATCATTCATTCATGGTGCGTTAGAAGTATTGTTCAGTCTTAACTAATGTTAACAAATACATCTTTTTTTTTAAATTATGAATCAAATATTATTTCTAATTTGACGATATCTCATCCCAAACAAGAGTCTTCAGAATTGTGTTCAATCGATACGACTCTTTCAGTGGATCTCCACACTCTTTTATTCCTTAAGAAGTATTGACAGTTTACATCATGCTGACCACTACGACCCTACTCCTGAATCAGAGTCTAGAACAACAGAGAAAATCAATGCTGAAACTGATCGCACACACACAAGGACAAGGATTTTGGATATTGCCATCTTTGTGGGGACATCTTGTACCCCTACCGTAGGGTTTAGCCTACCCACACACACACACTGACAGTATTTCATGAGTTTTATTAGTATTACAGTGAGTCACAATTAGGGCCGTAGCCAGAATGTTGATGTCTATGATATACGTGTCACAGTCTCATCTGTCCCCATGCCTGTTCTCACAAGTTTTCCCTCTTGGACTACACTTCCCATGAGCCTTGGACCCCTTATACTTCTAAGAGGACCCAACAGTCTTCTGAGTCTTCCCAAGAGTCAAGCGCGGTGGCCATTGTGACGTTTGCACCTCCGACTACACCTCCCGCAATCCTCCACGCTCAATCACCTGTCCCTCGTCTGTCTGTTTTCCTGAGGGCGTCCCGTTACAATGCGTATGTGCATTTATAAACATTTGGAGTGCAAATTAGGTACCAACAGCTAAGACCGTGTTTATCTTTTCATGTTTATCAGTGATGAAAGTAAACACGTGGTCAATTGATCTTTTATATATATTTAAGCAAAGTGGTTTAGCATTAACCATTGAAGATCTGGTCATGTTTTTTTCTTGACACACTGACATTAAACACGTAAATTAAGTTTGCTTTATTGGATTTTACAATCGGTTGTTTACTCAGGTTCGTCATTTGACGCAGGTCAAGGTCGCAAACTCCCGAGCGCTCTGTACAGAAGGAGAAAGCCAGCGTTTGGCAAGCATTTAGACGGTGTATGTGAACGGCCAACTAACATTTCTATGATAAAACATCATAAAACATTTAGCTACTTACAGTGCGCTCTTTCACAGTTAAAACTGAGCTCAACCTTCTGTCAATAGCAACTCCAGCCTTCTACCATTTCATTGGACAGCAGTCCTCACCTTGCTTCATCACTCAATCAGATTGACATTGAAGCAGTGGTGTAACCTATTGGAGTAAATGTACTTACTGTAGTTACTGTACTTAAGTATCGATTTGTATTAAAGATATATGCAACTTTTACTCTACATATTTTTCAACCAGTATATGTACTCTTTACGCCACTTCATTTGTAATGACTTATGCAAGTACACGGTTTGCTCGGCACCTAACTTTTTTTGCAGTAGTTTATTTCTGCTACAGAAGCAGCAATATTACCGTTTATAGGGCATTTAAAGTGTTATATCTTTTGGTTATTTTTGCCCTTACTTACTGAAACTTGTCAACATGGTTTCTTTATGCGAATGCGGGTGCATCTTCAGGTAGTTGGTGTCTTATGTAGGAACAGGACACGACTGCAGCCGGCGTTAAGGCCAAAACCAGCAGGTCCTTTTGTAATTTTTTACTCAACATTATTTTATGTATCCGTTTTACTGAAGAGACCTTTTTGAAGGATATTGGTTTTCTTATGAGCACTTGCATGTATGTAATAGCTGTATGCTATGGAGTGGACCTTGATTTGATGCAGTTTTGAGGTGTTTAGTTTGATTGATGAGTCCATACTGTTCAAATCAGATACTCCAAGACTTTAACTGAAGTCGTTTTGGAATCGGTGACTTGTAACTTGCAATGGAGTCATTTTCACTGCAAGGTATCTGTACTTTTACTCAAGTGTGGTTTTCAGGTACTCTTTACCTCTGCATTGAAGAGAGCTGTTAGACAGCCGAGGAAGTCCAGATCTGAGATCAGTTTTCTGGCCGTTTTCAACAATATTGGAGGCACTTAGCAGTGGGTTACAGTGCATTTTATAACAGCTAAGGGCGTTGTGGCACGGCGCGAAGCGGAGTCATAAAAACCCCTTTATAAGGCCGTTATAAAATGCACTGTGACCCACTCCTTCGCGGGGGTTATTGCTTTTATAAAACGGTTACTCCATATGCTTAGCAAGGTTTCATAAAATAAAGTAAATAAAATTATATTTAGGCCATGTGGTGCGGTCAGCCGTTATATATCGGGGTATTTTAAAACGGATTAGAACTCCGCTCGGCCAATCAGAATCAAGCACCAGAACTGACCGTTTTATAATACAGTTTGTCCTATTAGGCAATTATTTCACGACTTTTATTACACATGGATACGGCCACAGTCACAATGAAAACGAATATGTTTTGCTATGTATTAAGCAGAAATGATCTCCCGTCGTGTTGTTCAGAAGAATGAAGGTCAGAACAGGTTTGGAACAACGCGGTGGGGAGTCAAAATGTTTCAATTTTTCAATCAGAGCAGATTCACATCAGACGAAACTGCACACACCAATCACACCGGATTCACGTCTTCTGCTTTCCCTCCAGAGATTTTATTCTCATTTCACATCATTCTCCTGCTTGATATTCAATGTCTCGTCTGAAAAACACAAAAGTGGGTCAGATGAGAATAATTTCTTAAGCCCATTGGAACATCAAAACATATGAAGGTTCTGGGGGCATTTTAATAACCTCCACCAATATTCACCCCCGCGGTCGGACAGGCGGAGAGCCGGCCGGTGACTGCAGGCACGAGCGTCTAATGCTGCATGTCATTTTAGAACTGGAACCAAGAAGTTTTAAAAGCCTTGCAGTGTATTCATGTGAAAAAATGCATCGCAGCGTTTCATGCAAAGTAGACACACAACACATCAGTAAGTTGTATATTGTGTGTGTTCAAATATTTACCATCATGGGTAAATTCTATTTAATTTGTGATATTTATCAGGTCCAGCATTTTTTTGGAGGGTTAAACAAACCTTAAACCTCACAGTATTTAATCAAACTTTCAGAAGAATCGAACAAATCCTGTAGTGAATAGCAACAAACAACAACACCCTAGCAACCATATAGAAACACCCTGGAAACCACACAGCACTAAACTCAGTCTTTACCTGTTTTTACCTTACATACACTCTTAAAAATAAAGGTGCTTAAAATGTTCTTCACAGCAATGCCACAGAAGAACCATTCAGTCAAAGGTTCTTCAAAGAACCATCTCTTTCTTATTTTTTTATCATCTGAAGAACCTTTTCTCGCAACGAAGAACCCAAAGAAGTGTAGATTTTGTATATTGTAACCTTTAACCACATAGTCTGTCTCACTTACACGCGCACACACACACGCACACACAGCAATGTTTTTGTTTTGGACAGAAGAACTATGGTAATGTCTTTCTAAGGAGGGCAGAACTCAATACTGCGCGTTTGGCATAACAGAATGCTTCTGAAAATGCTTGCCTGCGTGTGTGTGTGTGTGTATGCTTGTGCGTGTGTACGTGTGCTTGTGCATGTGTGTGTGTAATTATGAGTTTCACACCCCTCAACTTCACTTCAACACCCAATGACAACAGTAACTTGAAGTATTAAGCATTAGAGCTGTTGTTGTGTATGTTTGGGGTGTGTGTGTGTTGGTGGTGACGGGGGAGTGCTGTTAAGTGTGTGTACGGGCCGGCCGGCGAGTGTTTTGGCAGCGTTTATGTTTTATGATGTCGTCCCTCCTCCAGAGCTGCTGGTGACTCATAATGATTTTCAGTCATCACTACAGATCCCTACATACTGAACCTGAGAAAGTGCTCATCACAACACACACAACACACACACACAATGAAGAAGAATCTTCTGAGGTCAAACCACAGAGGACCAACATTTATTGATTCTTAAAACCTCACAAAATCCTTCTGTACTTTAACACTTTTATTAAGTCTTACACAATGTCTTTGTTTCTTTCTTTCCTTAAGAAATGAAGTACACAATCTAGAAGAAAAATCAAGAACCCACTCTTGAAAACACAAGTCTAACATAAATGATTGTGTTTCTTTTTTTAGAGGAAAATGTTTGCCTGTGTTTTTATGGTCGTCATGGACACCAGCACTCTTGGTTTTCTGAAATGACAAAATACTTATAAAGTTACATAACTTCATTCTATGTTTACTCATTTCTTTATGTAATGCAGATTTACTGTGAACATGATGATCTGTTGTGTTTCATCTGATATTAAAACGTCAAGTTTGACAGGACAAAAATGATTAAAAATAAAAAAATAACTTGGTGTACAAACATCTGTAACCTTTCGTTCTTTAAAACATTAACATCACATCACCCATTCTACCATCTTCATTGCCTTAAGACTGTGTGTGCGTGTGTGTGTGTGTGTGTATGTGTGTGTGTGTGTTTGTGTGTGTGTGTGTGTGTGCGTGCGTGCGTGCGTGCGTGCGTGCGTGCGTGCGTGCGTGCGTGCGTGCGTGCGTGCGCGTCACTTTGCATTCTGTGGAACACAAGAGATTTTGACAAATGTCCATGACAATATCACAGAAGTGTTTCTGTAGCACTGGAAACACAGCTCTTATGAGTTTGGTTTGCAAAGGAGCACATGAACTGATGATAATGTACATTGAGTATAATGTAAGTTGCTACTTACTGTGTTCAAATGATAACCATGTAAACTGGAAATATATTTAGTTGTAAAAACATTCAGATGGAGAAGAGCTGTGGGCAGATTCTTTAAAACATTGTTCTACAGAAAACACATAACATCTCGGGCAGTAAGAATATAACACTTTCTTTTTTAGATGCAGTATTTCTTGATCTTTTATCAGGATTGAAGAAAAGCATACGAACTGTTCTATATTTACTGCTTTAAATTGATTTCTTTCACCTGGAGGATCTCAGCTCAAGAGTCTTTGGTTTGTTCTCTTCTCTTTCATGGGATGTAATGGGCTTGTGGCCAGTGGTTAATGTCTAACATATGTAAGTCATGAGTAGATTTGGTGAAAAGTGTAGTGAGTCTGACACATATGGAAAAGGGTTACGTAAGAAAGAACTCCATCACATCGCCTGATCGTGGGGAACTACGGCTGAAACACAAACCAACGCAAATGTGTCACCAACACACTTAAAACAAAACTTCAACAAAAAGCTGAACTGCAGAACACACACGTGTACATGTATTAGGTACATACCATAAATATGCAAATGGATTTGCAGTATAAAGTTAGAATGAGAGAAATGTATTTCAAACCCATTTTAGTATATTTGAAGAGTTTGGTTCCAAAATCAGATAAATCATGTTTTTCAAAATAGGCCAAGCATTAGTATATTAAACTGCAGTTGGTTTGTTTTGATTTAAGCCATAATAACTCAAGAAATACAGCTAACTAACACAATGAAACACAAAAAAACATTTATTTTAAAAAATCTCATTTTGGAACCAAAGAACTCTTCATTTATTTTTCACTTTCTAACCCTAACATACAGGAGGGATTGAAGCGAGACATTTCGTTGTTTCTTCTAGTCATCACATCATCAAAAATATGATTATAAAACGCTCAGTTCTGGTGCTTGATTCTGATTAGTTGAGCCGAGTTCAAAGCCGTTCTTAAAATACTCCGATTTATAACGTCTGACCTCATTACATCGCCTCAATATCACTTTATTTACTTTATTTTATGAAACCGTGCGATGCATATGGAATAAGCGTTTTATAACAGCAATAAGCCGTGTGAAGCAGTGTGTTACAGCACATTATATAACAGTTGAGGGGGTTTAATGACTCGTGCCACAACACCCGTAGCGGTTATAAAATACACTGTAACTCACTGCTTCACACGGCTTATTGCTTTAATAAAGCCCAACCCGTTGAAGTACGTGCGTCGCTTCACCCTCCTCGCAGTGCATTTAGACGACAGATACATGAAGAACTGAATGATAAAGCAGATCTTGATGATTCAAAGCAGTGAGAAATATAAGATGCACAATTTATAAAATGAGAGACACACCGAGTGCTTTAATACTACAGGAGGTTAAAGATGAGACACTTCCAGACAGACAAACTTTTTTTACAGGTAAAAGTTTTACAGGTAAATGTCATCTTATATTCTGTTGGATCCTTATTAGTTTCTCTGCTGATCCATACATTCATGACAGAGAGAGAGACAGAGAGAGAGAGAGAGAGCTCAGGGTGAGACAGCACTTGACATGTGTAACAGTTAAAGGTGATGATATCATCCGCTTCCATCTGAATATTTGTTGTGATGTTGCCATAGTGTTTTAACAAACAAGACAACATCTGCTCGCCAGTGTTCAGACAGAGAAGCATTGTGTCTCACAAACAGAATCACTGATGGCTGATATTGATGTAAAGCTCTCCAAACGCTGAACACAAACAGAAAATGATTGAAATAATCAAATGTGAACTAACCCAAATGTAATGAAAGTGACCTGACAATGAGGTGAGCTGACAGATGTCTCAATAAACGCTCATTCTGAGCCACTCCATCACAACATTTGGTGGCATTTAACAGTAATAACAAACTGATCTTATACATGTATCCTCCAGACTCTTTTTGAAAGTGACCTAAACAATGTGTTCCTTAAGATATTAAGAATATGATCAATATTAATCATTTCAGGGATTCCAACATAAATCTGCAACATTTAAACCATATCACGGGGTGTATATTATACTGTATGTGTACATTATACCTCTGCTAAACAAACATAACAACATCTTAAAGCGGCGAGATTATAAACATATTGGAAGCTATATAGAGAAAGTGAGTTTCATTTGCAGCCTATGCCCTAGTAAAATATTGAAATGCACCCAGAATGATTACACAGCAATATTTATACAGTATGTGTTGAGTATTTGTGCATAGAAAAACATGACTTTTGCTGGAATGTTTGGGACAGCCCTACGCCAACCCTTAATGTTACATTCTCATCCTTCATACCATAAGACGAATGAACATCCAACAAGACCTCAGATAAAAAATCGATGTAAAAGTAAATCATCATGTCGTGTTTCACCTGTTTATGAAGTCCTGGCTGTGTGTTTGTTGACATGAGCTGACAGCAGATATCTGCGTTCTGCCCGCGGGAGCGAGGATAACTAGCTTGTCACCGCGAGGTGTTAGTAACATGCCAATTCTTTTGCCACCAGACGTCATGCTGCATTCAGGCTGAAGGTGAGACGGCTGGCGGCATTACGTGAGCTGTCAATCACTGTCAGATGCTGTGAAGATGAGGGGGGAGGCGGGGTCTGGGAAAGACTAGCGGCTGTACGATATGAGACCTTCATTAATACAAGATTAATACTCGACTGAGACGACTGTGTTGTTGTAGGACCAAACTAGTTGACAAGTTCCATTGGAATACTTTCAGGCCCTCCATCACAAAACACCTCTGAACACAGAATTATTTCTTCTGAAGAAAATCAACAAACCAACAACAACCAAAGTAACCAAAAAACACAAGAAAACAAAGTCTGTTTTGTCTGATTTTCAAATTTTTTTAAAATCATGTCAGGTGTGTGTGAGTGCGTGAGTGCGTGTGTGTGTGTGTGTGTGTGTGTGTTCAGTTGTTTCTACAGATGCTGTGCTGTTTCCACTTCTGCTGAGTTTTGTGCTGGAAAACAATACAAGACCAAATGAAATGTGTTTGTGTCTGTGAGTGTTTGTGGTTCAGGATTATAGTTGTGTCTTGCTGCATCAGACGGCTGTGCAGCGGTCGCATGTCGATGCTAAAGACAACAGACAAGTGCAGACAGAAGATGTCACGGTGAATCTGAGTCACGCCACACAACCTAGCAGTGACGGCCACACCTGAACACACACACACAATATTCACCAGAACCTCTCACAGATTCATACAATACAAACAGAAAAAATGATATTGAATTAAGCCATAAATCTGTCAACATTATTATTTCATTATTTACTGTATGAGATTTTAGTGAGGACCACCTCAAAGAAACCATTTTTAGTACTTCAGTCACTTTTACAAAACTCCTCACACAGTCTTCCTAACAACTGTCACCTCAGCACAGCAAACACAATGATGTTAAAAATGAAAGATTCAGCTACAATGTTTTCTGTTGTAAAGCAACCATTTAGATTCCACTACAGCATATAAGTACTGGACGTGATATGAGCAGTGTTGCTGAGTAATTAGTTACTGTAATTAAATTACTTTTCTAGGGATGTGACGATTATCTGCCATATCGGTATCGGCCGATAAATGGACATTTTTAATGTTATCTTTATCGGTCGTTTATCAAATTTAGACCGATAAATTATAGCCAATAAATCATAAATCATTTCCTCTGGTTAAACTTCTTCATCTGCAGGATAATCCCAGTTAAAATACAGTACATTACTGTCTTTCTGTCGTGATCAGTCACTTACTGCTGTCAGTAAAACATTGTTGATGTAGATTCAGTATTTATCAATGCGTAAATTATAGGAAGAAAAGCATATTGCTTGAATCAGACTGCTGTATCAGACTTGTGAGTATTAAGAAAATGTTTTGCTCTTGAAAAACATCAATCATTTGTTTATTAAATAAAAAATATACCGGAAAAGTTTGAAGGTATAAGAACTATTAACTAGTGTAAAGTAGGCTTGGTACAGGATTTTAGGGGAAAAACGAGAGCTAATGGTTACCTTGTTTTCGGCAGTGAATGTTTTCAAATAAGAGCAACTGTCCACTTTTTGCCATTTGTTTTAGTCTTATATTAAAATGCAGATATCGGCCAATATATCGGTTGTCGGATTCCAGTTTTAAAGGAATATCGGTTATCGTATATCGGCTAAAATGTACATATCGGTGCATCCTATACTTTACTTTAGTAAAGGGATTACTCTTATTTTCTCTGTCATTTAATTACAGTTACTTCCGATTTAATTCAACTAAATACTGTGTGTAATATATGTGTGTGCAATAGTGGAATTGACATCAAATTCAAAGTCTAACTTTAAAATCTGTGCTGTAATGTATAATTCTCACATTTGTAATACTTTTTTCAGTTAATAATACTACTTTATGTAGTTTTATATGATTTATTTAAATTAATTACATTACATTTACACATTTGGCAGACGCTTTTATCCAAAGCGATTTACTGAGAGTTCAGGCATCAATAAAGCAAAATTCCTGGAAGCGAATTACACTATCGAATATGTAATTAGTAATGAATTATTTTTTCAGAGTAACATGCCAAACACATATATGAGTCCATGTTACATTAAAGAACAGAAAATTATTCCTCACTTCTCTTTACGCCTGTGTTGTTGTGTTCATATTTGTTTATTCTCAATATATATTTCAATAAAATGTAACTGTAAACATAGCAGCATGCAGTCTCGTTGAGTTTTGTTTACTGTTATGGTGTTATGGTATAAAACTATAAAATGCTCACACGACCTCAGAAGATTGATAACAGTTAAGTGACAACTGGTGTTTGACTGCTAATATCGTCGCTTTTTAAGGGAGATCAGGTGCTTTGGTTTGTTCCGTCAGGTGTTGAGCAGGTTTGAGTTAAAGTTCCTTACACCAGAGATTCTTTCATCATTTATGAAAAAAGTTTATTATTGTCTTGTCTTCACCTTCTCTGTCACACCTGCAACTCACCTGTGATTTCAGGAGCTAAGAGAGACTTCCCGTCGGATACCTCCCGGTCCTTCCGTTTCTGCTGCATCACGAGAAGACCGCGCGCTTTCCGCCGTGAGCGCGTGACTCTCGGCTTCCGCGAGCTCACCTTCGATCAAAGCGCGTCGCGTCAGTTTATAGACTCAACTTTGTCCAGTACAAACAAACATCATCTGACATATAAGAGTCATTTCACGCACCTTTTATTGCAACTTCTAATGTTTAGTAAAACGACATTTCTGAAGAAGTTGATCAAACAAACAGAAGAAAGAGCTCGTGTGAAATGACTGAATTATTCTTCTGTGTTGTGTTTTGTGCAGAAGCCCTGAGAGATAAATCTCTGCTGTCAGATGTTATTTAAAGACTCACGACATCGTTTTGCTGCAGGCTTTAGGATTCTTTCGAGCAGTATGGTTATGAGAATTCTGATCAGAATATGACAGCTTATGTTTTATGTGATGCTAAATTATGTTTGAAAAAACAATTCAAGCTAATAAATCAGTGAGGTGAAAGTACTTTAAATAAAACCACATGTACAGTAGCTTCTTGCTTCTTTCTTCAACTCACCAACTCTGGAGCCTGACAGAGGACCAGGTTCTGTCTCATGACGTCTCGTGTTAGTGTTACCAGGGAGACGGAGGGTGAACTGATGACATGTGTGAATGATATTGTTAGTCCATCATTTTCCCTTTAATTATCACTTCTTCATGGAGGAGGTGAAAGGTCATTTCTGAGCTCATATGTTCTGTATTGATCAGCCTCATATTACCCAAAAACACATCTCGTCAACTGTTTAATGAACTGACCTGGAATCAGATGTCTTTATATGAGATTCATTTCACCTCATGAGCTTTTCTCCACCAGATGACAAGGAAGACAGGAATGTAGACAGCTGTAGAAATATGACATGCAGGCTGGATCAATTCTTCTTTGATTTATTTCAACTAAATCAGTTTATGAGGACATGGCTTCTTTTAGGAAAGTAAAGATATGAAATCAGATGTAAAGTTTGAAATGTTTTGCTGCATGAAAAAAAAATATGATGTGCCTTAGTAGATTTTATGAAAAGAAATTATTTAAATATACTTAATATAATTCATATAATTCATATAATCCGGTTTTTAACAACAACAAAAAAAGAGTTAAAATAACGTAGAAATCTTGGGAATAAAATCGACTAATTTTGGTTGTTAAGAATTTAATTATTTAGTTTGAGTCACTTGAATTTGAATTTAATAATCAGATTTAGGAGACTTTTTGTATTACATTTAAATTTGGGTTTTTAAATTGTGACCGTTGTTCAAAAGAGCGGTGCTTGTGCCTCGGGAGGGAGGGAGGCATGTTAAGACTCATGAAGTGTGTTATTTCAGAAGACCACAGTCTCACTTGACCATTTTATGTTGTACATTTCAATATGAAAGTAAGTGATCAGTGAATTTGAGTTAGACATAAGATATTGTTCAGCATCATTTTTTTTGTTTACTTTAAGTAACATATAATTGATATTTGAACAAAAATGTATGTATTTCCATCCATCCATCCATTTTCTACCGCTTGTCCGAACTACCTCGGGTCACGGGGAGCCTGCGCCTATCTCAGGAGTCATCGGGCATCAAGGCAGGATACACCCTGGATGGAGTGCCAACCCATCGCAGGGCACACACACTCACTCATTCACTCACGCACTCACACCCTACGGACAATTTTTCCAGAGATGCCAATCAACCTACCATGCATGTCTTTGGACCAGGGGAGGAAACCGGAGTAATGTATGTATTTAATAAGTAGAATTTACTTTAATAGCAAGTTGTACTTGAATTATAGCAGCAAGTTTTACTTAAAAAATGTTTGTGCAAATCGTTATGAGGATTTTATTAAGTAAATTCTAAAAGTATTTTTTTTCAGTGAGATCGTGCTCTTTACCATATCTTTCCTTTATTCATTTAGTATCTGTTAATGTAATGTTGTTGTTTTTTCACAGAGTAAAAAAAGATTTTACCATTCAGCTAAAAGCAGACGTTGATAAAGTGACATTTCGTAAATGCTTTTTGAAGTTCACCCAAAAAAGAAATTGACTCACCCTCGAGTTCCTAACCCGTATAAATGGCTTTGTTCTGCTGAACAGAAAGAAACATATTAGGAAAAATGTCTTTCTGAATATTTGGAGTGAATGATGACAGGATTTTCAGTTTTTGATGAACTATAATTGAATGCATGTTTTTTGTGCTGGGACACTGGATGCGCAAGGAAGCTTCGCGAGCGCGGATGATGCGCGCGTTTACTGGCCGCGGTTCTGAAGGCGCGACTCTCTGTGTTCAGCTAATAAAACTCACGAGTGCGAGCAATGAGAGATGGTGAGAAAGCGGCGCGTCCTGCGTTTTCCACGAGTTTTAGATGTTAATGGCCCCTAAACAATACACGCCTTCTTAATTTCTTCCAAAAAGTGGTGGGGAGGGACATCATATACAGATCAAACAAGTATGAAGAGAATTATACGGAATGCAGATCGGGCTGCTGGTAAATGTTGAGAGAGGGAAAGTTTCTAAAACCGTAGTCAAGAAGGAAAAAACTATTTTGATGAGAAATGAAGGCAGCAGGCTGGTCAGTGATGCATGTGTGCTGCTCATGTTTTCTTGAAGATGCTGTTTAGCACCAGACTCTGTGGTTAATAAACCTCTAGCGCTTGAATATGACATTTGGATATGACAAATAAACACACATGTTCACTTGGATTGGATTCTTGCATTTGACCTGCTGTCCTGCGATGAGATTCTCCCTCAACCATCTGCCTCAGGACACATGACACACAAACTCACAGTCTGCCATCAGCTCGGAGAGAGAGATGCCGGGTATTTACTGAGAAACTGAGAAAAGAAACAACACTTCCATTAAAAGCAATTGCTTTAAAGTCGGTGCCGACAGCCCCGTGGTAGATGACATGAAGCGCCAGCGACGAGTTCAATACACTTCTCAAAGGTCCTTCACTGATGCCGCTCCTCCATCTCAGGCCTTCGCTGTCTGTCTGCTCTCTACTATCCTGTCCCAATAAAAGCATAAAACCCCCTAAAAAACCACTGGAGGTGAGAAAGAAATCCACCTTTAGTTTCTCACCAAGAGAATATGGGTAACACTTTACATTAAGGCACCGTTTATAAAGCATTTATAAACGTGTTTATTAAGGATTATTAAGTCATTTACAAATGCATTATGACGCAGTTATAACCAGTGTGGGGCAAGTTCCTCTGAAAAAGTAATTCATTACTAGTTACTAGTTACATATTCAATAGTGTAATTACATTATACACGTTACTCTCTCCAAAAAGTATTTTGTTACTTATTACTAATGACTTTCTATATCCTATATCAACCTTGATTAGTTCAGTGATTCAAGGATAGACATCAAACGGCTCTTTTATTCATTCAAATAAATCATATTAAAGTGACCTATTTGTCAGATATGGTTACCCATACCCGAAATATACCTCTGCTTTTAACCCATCCAGTGAGTAGTGAACACACGCACAGCAAGTGGTGAACACACACACACCCGGAGCAGTGGGCAGCTATCACTGCAGCGCCCGGGGAGCAAGTAGGGGTAAGATGCCTTGCTCAAGGACACCTCAATCATTACCTGCCGGCCCTGAGGATCCAACCGGCAAACTTCTGGTCACGAGTCCGACTCTCTAACCATTAGGCCACGATTGCCCGTTAAACCACATAAAGTAGGGTTATTAACTGACCAAAGTATTACACATGTGAGAATTATACATTAAAGCACAGATTTGAATTTTGATGTCAGCTTCACTAGCACACATATATATTACACACAGTATTTAGTTTAATTACATCAGAAGTAACTGTAATTAAATTAGAAAAAATGAAAGTAATCCCTTACTTTACTTATTCAAGGGAAAAGTAATTAAATTACAGTAACGTATTACACCCAACACTGGTTATAACTGCATGAATAAAAAGAGGGATTCTAACCAAATACCTGCCAAATAGTGAGACATTTTTAACTCACATGTTATAGATGCTTAATAAATGTATTAATTCATTATTTATTTGACTCGAAAGCAGATTCATTATTATCTTGATGTTATTTGCAATATAGGCTGTCAGACGGGAGACTGTGGGGTGTTGTGTTGTTTTTCTTGCTCACTATGTGGCAGATATCTCGTTAAAAATCCCCTTTTATGTCATGCAGTTATAACTGCTTTATAATTCATTTGTAAATGACTCATTAATCATTAATGAACACATTTATAAATGCTTCATAGAGGGTACTTTGATGTAAAGTGTACCAGAATATCTTACTGCTGTTTATATGTGAAACACACTTCACTGAGACCAGATCAGCAAAAGACAAAATCTCAAAAATCATCGTATCTCAACATCTCACACAAACCTCAGCCGTGGTGATCATTGAATAAAAACAACATATGACTTATAGTCAAAACAAGAGCATTGCAAATAGACCCTTTTTAGTAATAGTATAGCTCATCCTATAAATGCTGCAATGTATTCTTGCTTGTTTAAGTCAGACGATTCTCATCAGAAAAATAATGTCTAGAAATCACAAATGTGTCTCGGCTAGGGATGAATCTCTGACCTCAGATTAAACTAACATGAATCTGAAATCATGTGAATGTGTTTAATATGACGTAACACAACTGAACATCCAAACACTACAGAAATGAACAGACTGGAAATATAAAGTCTAATGCTCTGTCTATACTTCCAGGAAAAAGAGCCGATGAGCCTTTTAGTGCTAATCAAGTTAAGTTGTTTGTATTATATTGTGATTTTAACAAGTGATCCTAAAGATATCTGTTGATGTATAGAGGACTTGATCTTGTGCGCGTGAGATATGTGTGATGATTTTCCTCAAAGAGACTTTGTTTACATGAACACTGATGAGTGCAAGAACATCGCGGCGCTGAACCCCTGACGTTAAAGCAAGTTGAGAGGAGGTTTGGAGACGCATGTTTAAGTCAGTGGATTTACATTAAAAAGATGAAGAAACCATCAGTGAGAAAAACACTGAATCACACACATCTTACAGAAATGAAGATGATCATGACCGCTGACAGCACTGATGCAGGCACTCAAGAGCAGATCTCAGAACAGTCAGGAGATCACATGACATGATGAGGACTCCAGCACATAAATCACAGAAGATCAGGACACACATTATATCAACAGTTTTCTTGAATCCATCTCTGTTTTTGAACTCACAGTAAATGTATTTATCATATATAAATCACTATGCCTTTATGGTGAAAACATTACATGCAGGTTCATTGATTTACTTCCATTCATAGGTTGAAGTCCAATAAAGTCCTAAAGTCAAGTCCTGTGAAATTATGAATAATTACTGTAAACTCAGCGTTGTAAATGTGGATTAGGGGATGTTTTATGTACTTCTACAATAACAGATTCTTGCTTGTTTTCAACCAGAAATAAACTGATGTGCATATACAGTAGGGATACAACATGATAAAGGGTGTCTGGGGGGTCCACTGAACCACACTTTGGAGACACTTTTGTGACAAAACCTCCCTTTGGTGACGTCCTCATTTGTAAAAATGGTGTGAAAAATATATTTTTTCGACGTTGTAAAATTGCAGAAACTTTTCTTTTAGTGCGTGTGTTTGAAGGGCTGAGTTTGTTAGTTGTGTGTTGATGTGCAGATGTTCTCATGCAGAAGAAGAGAGACGAGGACATTAATGTCAGCGAGAGCATCAGGGATCTAAACGCATGTGAACTGCGCTTCATTAAACACATGCTGGACTTTTGTTGTGTGCCTCATGGCAACATTTGCTCACATCTACAACAGCCTGTGACGTTCAACGATGACTGACAGTGAAAACACGCAGTGCACACGCTCAATCCCTTTCCCACTCCACCACCATGCCCATTGACATATTCATTGACGCCTCTAATAAGACTAAATGAAATACTAATACAACTGTATTCTATAGTCACTAGCCTCGCATGTCCGTGTGTGTGTGTGTGTGTGTGTGTGAATTCATTCCTGCAGGGCTGCTCATGAAATCACCCAAATTAAACTAAAGGTTAATGCAAATAATGAAGCCTTTAGGGTGAACTTGTGCCAGTTTCATCCCGTATGCCCGGGTGTCTGATGATGGGTCACCTTGAGGAGGTGCAGCGTGACGCCACTTTTGTCCACATCCACCTGCAGTTACCTGTGGCCAAAGCGCTCGGTCGGCTGAACTGTCGCAGGCGAACATCTCTCTGCTGTTTATTTATGCAACGTTACCTCGCTGTAAATGTCACAGCTGGCAAGCGGCAGTTTAAGAGCTTTTATTTGGCAATTATTTTAAATATCTATGCAACGTTCAATCATTTTCTTTAACACTTTTCCCAGCTTTACAGAAAATGATGTAAAGAGCTTGAGCCATCTTGGGAGGATCGCTGCTAGTGCGTTCAATGCAGTCTTTTGTTTTTCTTGTTTGATTGGGAAATATATGGTAGGTGGGTCTTGCTGTGTCAAAAACTGCAATAGTATTACACAGTCCTTCAGGAAAAGCCCATAGTTCTTTCACTTTCAATTTCTCCACATATCAAACAAAACGAGTAACGGTACATATCAGAACAATAATAGCCGTGGATAATTATCCTCCCAAGATGGCGGCGCCACTGCAACATGCAACAGCTTCACATTCTCACAGCATACAGCAAAATACTTTTGAAAGTACTCCAAATGACCCACTTTAATAATCTGATTGTCATAGAGTACGACCTCCTCACTACAGTTCATAACTTCTCATCCAAACCCGCAGACGGAGAATTGAAATCCATTTCATCCATTAACGGTCTGAAGCACGCTGGACGTTTTATCTGTCATTGTGACATTTAATGAAGTCATAAAGAGCAGAACTCAAGCACGCGTGGAGGATTCTCCCGATGGCGTTGCCATGGCAACAGAGTGACGCACACCTGCAGATGCCAGCCCATATGCCAGGGGGCTGCGGCCATGTTGAATTTTCCCATGAAAACTCTTTTGAATGTGAAGTTTTCCAGAACAGCATCAACCAACACACATCTGTCCACACACACTGCTCGCCTCGAGTCTCTTTCCTTCATGTACACTCATCCTAAAGAACATCTGCACTACAGTTTACACAACTGAACATCATTCTGACTATGTTTTTCTGTGACTTAAAATGAACTCCTGCCATAAATTCACAAACAAAAGACAAAAGTGTGAAGATAAAAATAATGGTCTTGTTTGAAAGGACACAGATGAAGGGAGCGTGTGTCATGAAGAGCTCACAGTGAGTTATATTTTAGGAAAGATCTTAATGTCAGCTGTGATATCCGATAAAGCAAGAGCTCACGCTGTCTGTGTGCACCTCTCTCTCTCTCTCTCTCTCTGCGTCAGCGTTTGTTCAGCCCACTTATGATGAGTCAGTCTCCCACACGCTGCACTCTCAGCCAATCAGCACGCAGACTGCTTCCATAGCTTCCGTCACAGCCCTAGTGATGAACACACACACACAGTAAGAATCTTTTTAGAGAGGAGGGTGTAGACACAAGTGTTGCTGTTGAAGGGGGAAAACCTGAGCCTGGTGTGTGTGTGTGTGTGTGTGTGTGTGTCAGGATTAGCTGTTAATTCATATTAAGTCATGGAATGAAGTGAGGCTCGCTCTTGGCCTGAGCTCAGGAAAAGTTTGTCTGGTTCTTCATCATGTCGCCTCTCATTATTTATGTACAGAAGCTCATGTGTCTCCACAGTCAACAACATCTTCACTGATAGACTTCAAGCAAATATCCTCTCTTGTTTTTTGAGGCCTCTGAAATCACATTTTGCATTGTTTACGAGCACAGAAGTTTGAAGAAATTTGGTCTCTCCTGATCCATCCTACACAAATGTCATCGCATCGTCTGTGGGAAATCACTGAGTATCGCTTATTGGCAGAGGAAAACCACACAGCACAACAGACAAAGATTCTTTGTATGGAGAAACCAACGGAAAACGGGCTGTAACTCACAAACGTCCGATGCTCTGCATTCACACACACACACACACGGAAACTGGTGTGAATGGGGCGTCTGCATTGGTCCGGGCGGTTGGTTCTGTAGGCGTTGGGCTGGGTGCTGGCTCGACATCTCCAGTACAGACACTCCTCTGCTCTCAGGAGGCTCTCAGAAGGCCATCCCGTAATTCTGTGCCAGATGAGAGAATGGCATGAGAAACAGTGCTTCTCTTATACTGGGTGGGACGCCCGGCAAGAGTGATTCTGCGTCTTCATTCACTGAACCACAACACATGACATGAGAGTTCTGATGAGAACCTATGAGCGACGGACACAAACGGGCTAAACCACAAACAAGCTTTATACACTGAAGGACGACTAGAGAAACAATCCTTCATTTCCACACAGTTTACCGCAGAAACAGGGATTCAGAAAACTGGAGTGAGCTGCAGTGTGTTGATGTGAAAGATCCACTCAGAACAGGTGAAGTGACACTGCCGGTGGATTTCTGGAAAGCAGAAGCTTTCGTTTTTAATACATTGCACATCGTGTGCTAAAAAGCATTACTACACAAGGGGTTTTGCAGTAGCATGTTTGACATCACAAGCATATTTAAGGGCTGAATCCTTCATTCTGAAGTGTATGTGTGCCCTTCTGCTCAAAGCACGCTCCACATCACACACTTGAGCTCGTCCAACGTCTTTGGATTGAATGATGTCCACAGTTCACATGTAGTGAATGTAAACAGCTCTCCATTCTCCAGTGAAATGAGTTACATTTACAACAAACAACACGCAAGATTATTCCAATAAAACACCACAAGTAGAGCAGATGCAATCAATGAAAATAAAAGACTTTTACACACACACGCATGAATATGTGATGCAGCAGTCACTTCAGATTGGACAGTGGAGGTTTTGGCAGACAGACAGGTTTTCATAACCGCAGGACATACACATAAACGTTCAGATCCGGTGAGATGAGCAGAAGTGTGTGTCAGGCACTGTGATCAGTGACATTTCCAGACGGCCCGGAAGCACGGCTCGACCCCGTCTCTCTCTCTCTCCTCCAAACACACTCCCGTGTTCAATCCCCAGCTCGTGTGAATGAAGGCGCTCTTCTAGACGTCTCGTGTGATCGTGATGTAACACAAGTAAACAAAATCAGTTTTTCTTCAACCACATAATATAGATGACACGGGTGGATCATGATAACCTGACGATGACGTCCCAGCCACACTTTCATGGTCAAAATATGATGATATCATAGTCGGACACCCTGTACACAAAACTTAAATCTGATGCATGCGGAGCACAAAGAGACCGTCGATCGTTTGAGTTCATTTAAAGATTTTTGTGAGTTGGGATCACGTGTGTTGCTGATCACACACATTTGTTGAGTTGTGACACATTCTGTATTCACTTCACTTGACAACCGTACATTCTGTAAGTTGATGGTGCTTAAGAACTACAGAAGCTGCAGATGAGCACAAACTGAGGCATTGTGAGTTTGTACAGCCCTCTGGTGGTCAACAGAAGCACTGCAGCGTCTTAAGTAGTGCCATCTCTCTCACACTCATCTTCTCTGGATCTGTTTCACATCTGTGGAATGATCTGCCCGCTGCTACAAGATCAGCAGATTCTGTGGCCATCTTTAAAATACGAGCTATCAATTTGGAACCAAACTCTTCAATTGCTTCCATTGTTTACCTCATTTGTAAGTCGCTTTGGATAAAAGCATCTGCTTAATGTAAATGTAAGTACAAATGTGTGAAGAGATCAGATCAACAGACACTTGAATGGAGGGGATTTCAGAGAATCAAATGAATTTCATTCAATTAAACACGTGAGATGAGATTCTATCAGAAGAAGATGAGGTGCCATAGTAAACCTCACACACACAAGCATCACTCTTTAACTGTATGCTGAAAAATCCTCTTTAATGACAACAACAACCATTAACTTTTAGAAAAGATTTGATTTCTCTTTGAAATGAACATATGGGAAACTGTACAACACAAAGATAGTTCAATATTCCTCTACTCTCCTACCTTCTGCTAAGAAAACCCTTAAAGAGCCAGCCATGAATAGAAATGAAGTATTCTAATAAACAAGAGATAAAGTGCAGATAAACATGAGACATTTAAATGAAATGATTACTTTGCTTGTTTTATAAACGTTTTAAAACTCACACGCGTACAGCAAATGTGTATTTATTTATGATTTTGTTTTTCACAATGAGCTGTTTGTGAAATATTGATTTATTCTCTCTTTAATGCAGATATCATCACATTCACCATCAGAGAAAAGATAGAAAACTGAAAACATGACAGTACATGTCCGACTTTATTATATTAAGGCAGTTATTTCAGCATGCTCAGGTGAAAATATCTCTCTGATGTAAAGGCAGTATAAAGATCTCACACTTTAACACCAGCAAACCACTGTTATCAGGTTTAAACGCATGTGTGATGTATCAATCATCACCAGTTCGATTGATAAATACACAACAAGGTTTCCATGAATCAAGAGTCACACAACAGCCGCGCTGCAGAGATTCAGTTCTTCTCATTGGTTAATAGAGTTTGAATTATATTTACACTGAAACTCAACGGGCCGGTTTCTCAGACTGGGTTTAGCTCACGTCACATCTAGGTCTTAGTTCAATGAGGTCATTTTTACAAACATGCCTTCCCAAATAAAACACAAAACAATGGCACTGGTGTATCTGAAGATGTGTTGTTTTCACTTTGAGTCTTGGACTAGATTTCAGCCCAGCAGCCGCTTGCATAAACTGCTCAGACTAGTCTTAGAAGTTACTCATCTTCTTCTTCTTCAAGACTGGTCATAACCTCTTAGATTGGGCTCATTTAAATATGAAGAGAGACTGATTAGCCCTAAATAACAGCTTGGCAGTGAGACTAAGTTAATGCAACTGGGCCCTGCCCAGGAAACCGTCCCAACCAGTTTTATTGATAAATACAACACACAAAAACCAAAACGCGACGTCACACCCTAGAGCAAAAGAAAAAGAAACCCATTATCTAAACTTATTGAAAAAAAGCTTCTCAAAACATGTTTAAGCGAAACCACTTTTATTGTCTTATTTCGCTCTTAAGGTTACTTTCAAGGATGAACGTAGTGGAAAACAAGAGAAAGTGGAGATTTGACCAAACACATGTGAAGAACAGAAGCACAAGACTTTAAGCTAAATAAACTCATCCGACCAGTCTCTGGGTCACCACCTCACGATACATGATGGAGATGTAAATGAAGAGGAGCAGAATGACAAAGAAATCGTCCATGAAGCCCAGCAGGCCGACCACACCTTCTGGGATGAAGTCCAGCGGGGACACCAGGTATGTCAGCGCTCCCACCAGACACAGCAGAATCCTAAGGCGAAACATCCAGAAGAGGCCGCCCACGGAGAACATCTCTCTGAAAGCGTGCCGGAGCAGCGTGGGCACGTCTCGCAGGCGGTCCACAAGCTACAGCCATCACACAAACACATGAAATAATCATGAGGTGGAATCAAGCAGACTAAAGCTCCTCATCTAGTCTGTCTGCCTGGAGGTTTTTCTATGGCGGTCATTAGGTGGTACTTGGAACAACTCATTTTATTAAAGGTGGTAGTTGATCTGAAAAGTTTGAGAAGCACTGAACTAGATGAATAGATACCAGCAGAGAGTGAGGCGATGGGGTGGAAGAGGGATGCTGTAAACCGTCACATGACTGAGCTGAGAGACCTCTGAAGACCACTTACGAGACCAGAAGCATTTACGGGTTCATTTTTTTTGCTTTATTAAAGATATTCAGTTCTAAATGTTCTGTTGGTTGTATTGTGTTCAAATGTTTGTGTAGTGAACAAACTGAAACAGGAAGTTCTTCTGAACCAGCGGGTTGTTTTTAGTTTACTGTACAGCCCTCTTCGAGCTGATTGGTTGGATTACAGGACCATGCTGCTCCCAAGTTTAATAAATATTATGCATGTTATAAAATGTGTCTTGCATTGTTGGTGAAACATTTCATAACATTCAGAAAACCGCTTTCATAACATAACAGGAATGTTAGCAGAACATTCTTCATCTTCATTCATCTGTTGTTGTTATCTGGGAAAGCAGTGGCTTTGTGTGCGGCTGCACTGTGACTACAGAATCATTTCATGTTTTTCAACAAAAATACACAGAGTCTTCAATCACCCAGAAGAGATTTTGAAAACAAAACAGAAATGAAAGTAATTTATAGGAAGATAATACATGCAGAGGAAAGTGACTCGCTCTCACTCACCGAGCGGGGTTGTCCAGAGAACCTGCGGTTGTAATCGTTGATGTCATTGACAATCTGAGCTGCTTCCACCTGTCCGTCTTGTGTCCGAGCGCTGCCGCTGGTGTCATGGAAAAGCGGGAAGAGCAGGGTCACCTGATCGACAGTTAACATGTGTCAGGTCACGTTCAGAACACCTCACTGACACAGCCATCAGCACACAGCACACGCTTGCTTTACCATTTGCCTGCAAATGGGGCAGTTGATCGCACCCAGCCAGGTTCCATAACGCCAGTAAGCCACGATGCACGGACCTTCCGTTAAACAAAGAATCGAATCAATCCTCAGACACAATCAGACTGTAAACGGACCAATGTAAGAATGTGCGCTCCTCACCGCAGAACAGATGGCCGCAGTTAGTCTCCACGGGCAGAACGGCCTGCTGCAGACACACGGGACACGACATGTCCGAGTAGTACTGATGTCTGGACTCTGAAGCCGAGACCTACAGTAGAGGAGGAGAATAATCAGGCACACACACAGTGATCACGAGCTTTAACCTCAGCGCTGACATCAGGATGATAGAGCCACAGGTGCTCCAAATCAACATGAACATCTCAGTCAGTGTTCATTACTGTACCTGTTCTGTTTGAAGCTGCTCTCTCACCACACGCACATGTTCCTGATTCTCCGGATGAATCCTCTGCTGCTCATTCCTGACACATACACCAGACCACACATTTACATCTAGACATTTGCCATGCAAAGTAGACATTTTGATCAGAATCTGTGTTCTCTGGGAATTGAACCCACGACCTCTGAGCTGCAATGATCTATTCTAATGAAATACAATCAATACGCACCCTAACCTTTCATTTAAAAAAGGCAAAAGCACAATTAAAGCAGTTCAGTCATTTCCTAGCTTTGTGTGATAATAAACAGACCCAAAAGATAACTTCGAGCATGACTCACTGTAAGTGCAAGGAGAGAAATGTCACGTTGGTGTTTAATGAGGGACAAGTCATTCAGATTTGGAGAAACACGCTAAGAAAACTTTCAGTTGATAGTGAATTATTCATTTGATACTTTAGTGTAATGTCGCAGGTTTTGTAAGCTGTGTGTCTCTCACCTGCACAGCAAAGTCACCAGACCAGCGAGGAACGTGACGCTCAGCACCAGAACCAGCAGAACGGGGTCACTCACACCTTCAATAAGAGAGCCTTCATCTGCAACCAAAGGATTGGCGTCCAAACACTCGTTTCCGTCCATTACACCTGCTCATATCCACCACCTCTGTGTGCCACAACACAAATAACAATTCATTACAAGAATGACTTTACGTTCGCAGAACTGATCACGTTTCAGCTCACAGATCCATATCGTGTCGTCTGCCCTCTTTGATCACTTACATAAGAAACCCGCCGCAGTTTCAGGCCTCAACTGCACTTTTGGACAGAAATCTTTCCTGTGCTGTGCGCTTGTGTGTTGAGTAAGTGAATCACTTCCGCATTTTTTCTGACGTCACCTGACCCAGCCGTCGTCTGTTTCACTGCCTGTCAAATTTTGGTTTACAGTAGTGTTTCATATCTTTAAACATCACTTCTCCATTTGATGAAAACCATAATTCGCGTAACGTTAAACGTGTTCCTAGTGTGTGATTTGTCGTCAGCCATTAGCTGTTCTGATCAATTTATGTCGGGCTTTAGCTGTCCTCATACTGCAGGGTGGCAGCTGAAGGACCCTTTGTGTCTGAAAAAATCACCTCAGTGTGAAACCGGCGAATGTTTGTCTGTCACCGCCGATTTATTTATTAAGATCACCCTTTCACCGCTCGAGTTCGACAAGATTTCACATACAACTGAACGTTAATCGGACTTTGAGGGGCGGGATCTCAGTTTAACACCGTTTTTACTTCATTTACTAACATCCGGCGATCAAACATACAAACAGCAACGTGTAAGTCCGAATTCAATCCGAATCTGAATATGAGCGAAACTCTGGGTCGAGTTGAAGTGTGTGAAAGTCTCTTGACATGGGTGAGTTACGTGTTTTATCATCTGTATTATTCGGCATGAACGGCCTGTTAAACTCTTTGTTTCAGTTATGGGTCAACTTGTGTGAGTCACATTGAATCATGTCAAATCGGCGTTAGAAATGACGGTTCGGGTTAGTTTTACTTTTACAAACATGCATTTACAAAACAAATGTAATGTTCTACGAAATACACTGGAGTAGCTTGTCAGCAGCATGGTTACGTCACACAAGTCCGTGGAGAACACTGTAAACATTCACCAGCAATGTAAATATCACTGGAAGTATTGTCATCTGATTGCGTCACTGTACGTTTTATAAAAACACATTTTTGTGAAAGCATTTATAAATCAGTCTGTAGGCCGATATGAATAACATTGAATCGTTTTTGTAAGTCGCGTCTGCTAAATACTTGAAGTAAGATGATAAAACTGCACATCGGTGTTTGGTCTGTCAGACATTCTTTCAGCACTTTTCCTCAAACACACAGTTCTGTTTGAAGTGAACCTGATTTGAATTGCAACACTGATTTCAGGTCAGTTGATTTGTGCACACTGATATATGGATGCTGTGGATCAGTTCCTTGTCTCTTCGCGTGTCGTGTGTTTATGATCTCTGCAGATCTCTGATGTTTGTGGGTCTGTGCTGGTAACTCATGTAACAGTCTTTGAGGAAACATTGATGCTGTAAGTGTGTTGTGTTCCCTCCTGTGGTGTTGAAGTTAGGAACCTGATGTGTCCTGAGGTGAATGAGTCGAGTCCGTTCTTGTTGCTGAAGCTGCTGTTGTTGAGCCGTGGCTGTAATAGGATTGTTTATAACTGACAGATGCATGTCTGAGAACATGTGACGGCACGTCATCATCATCCGGCCGTTTGCAGCAGGGACCCTTCGAGGAGAAGCATCATGTGACTTGACATCCGCTCCAAACTTCTGTCAGTCACAAATGGAGAAGTGAAGATTGAGTGTTAGTGTTGACCGTCCGCCACCTCCATGCCTCTGGATAACACCTCAGACTCTCTTGTGATTGGACAAAACAACAGTGATTTGCTGTCGATCTGTGTTGTAAACACTTTTCTGAAACCGCATATGTCACTAACATGAAACTGTAACAGCTGTGATTTAGTTTGATGTTAATGGTCAGTGTTCTGACCAATTATGTTCTCCATTTATTTATCATTGTAGTTTGGGTTCTTTGCCACAGGACTGCGTCGGCTGACTTGATCACAGGGAGACTGCATTTATTAGATGTTATTTACTACAACGATCTTGCTTGTTGTATAAACATCATGCACTGTGCTGTGTTTGACATTTTCTGTGTTATTCTGTTTTTCTCCTGTAAAGCTGCTTTGGAACAATCCACATTGTGAAAAGCGCTATATAAATCAAATTGAATTGAATTGTTCTGTGCTCCCAGTAAACTCTGTTGTCACGTGACTGAGCCGAGCTGATTATCTAGTTGTGTTATTAGTCATCTAAGTCCTTTAACGTGCTGAATAATGAAAGTGTGAGATCTGATCCGTGTCTAAAGCTCGACAAACTATTGGACATATTTATTATTCAGGAAAACTAGCAGCAGTCTCTCACACCCAAACACACACGCTGACGTCTTACATTCCACACATATCTGCTGTGAGAGAGCGCAGCAGACGTCTGTGTTCGACATCCTGTGATGTCATGTAAAGAAGTTCCTGAGGTTGATGTGTGATGACAGATGTCTGTGGGTGTGGCTTCCTGTCATTCCTTTATTTACTGCTCTGAGATCTGTGCTCGTTGAGAGCTCACGTGTGCAGTTTTCACTGGGATTTCAACTTCCAGATCTTCCTATTTACTAGAAACTTGAGAAGTTGAAGAAGAGAGAGATCTACACGCAGGTGTATTTTGATGAAATAAAGAGTGAAGAACAGATGTTCTGTTATAATCTGTTTACTGATATACTGTCAACTCAAATGTGTCCTGACAGCATTTTCTTTTCTTTATAAGTGTAAAAGTCTTTTGATGTTGTCTTTAGATTTCCTCACATGTGTTGGCTAGGGGTGGGAATCCTTTGGTCCCTCACGATTCGATTCAGAATCGATTCTGAGGGTCAAGATTCGGTTTTAGAATCGATTCTTGACGTACTAATGTGCATATGTGTGACGTCATTACGTCGCTTTTACACTTGGAGTCAGACTAGCACTTTTGCTTCTAGTCTCTGAACTGTCACATTCTGTATTAAAATGCAAAACTGCCCAGTGAAGCCGTTCTCATTTACATATTTTCTGTTTCTCTTGTAATAATTTTAAATAAGTATAATATACTAATTAACGCGACTTATTAATACTACATGTTAACCGATGTCTGTTTTGTAAGGGATAATGTACAGGCAGCCGGTTGTTATCGCAGTAATAATCCCTGACAGTGTGATCAGGACCCGACGTGAAGAGGAGGCTTATGTAAGTGATAATGTACAGGCAGCCGGTTATTATCTCAGAAATAATCCCTGACAGTGTGATCAGGAGGTGAAGCGGAGGGTCTTGTTTCACACTGAAGGGGCTTATTTGGCGAATAAGGGTTGTTCTTTTCAAATAACAACCGCTCAAAACTAATAACACCCTGTTAAATTAAATGCGCTGCTTTTGCCTCCGCTGACTGCAGAGAAAAGACAGAGAAAAAACATTCTAAGATGTATCTTGCAGTTTAGTCCGAGGGTTCTGGATCATTTTCTCTATCTTTACTGCTCGTGTATCTTTACTGCTGTGCGCTCTCTAAACTGTTCGCACCCGCGAATGACTTCTGCCTTTTTTGTTCCGCTAACATCACGTTATTAATACATTTAAAGATCGATTTTTGGACATTTGTGAATCTATTCAGAATCGTCACATCTGCATCGCAATGCATAAGAATCAAAATTTTCCCGCACCCCTAGTTTTGGTCATACGTGCTCACTTTAAGTCAGGCCAATGGCTCTTGTGGAACATAACAGCTGGCTGTTTACGGTTGACATAAAAACACACAACACACAGTTTCCCCACAACTTTTGTTTCATTAGTGAGTTCATATTTGTTTTTGAATAATAAGTTTAGGCTTGCTGTTATATTCTGTTGTGTTTATGTATTGTTTCATTTGGTTGAATTTTCTTTTTCCACCTTCACTGTAATCCTTTTATCCCATTATTAATATTTCCCAAAAATGTTACATGAATGTATTTATGTTCTATATTTGTATGCAGCTTAGCTCTGGCGATGTTATATAAACAGTAAAGCTATCTGATGTCTCCATAACAACTGCAGCATTTTCCCTCTGAACATCATTTAAAGGACAAATATAAATCTGATGTGGTCACATGATAGAGACGTTTTTGGCCGTGTTCAGTTTTCATCACAACAAAAGTAGTGTCTTTCTCTTCATTATTTGACATAATTGAAAATCTGCTCATTACACACACACACACAAGTACACACACACACACACAAGAACACGAACACACACACAAGTAGACACACACACATTCTTTTAGCACTTAACAGTAGCTGATGGGACTCATGTGTTTGTTGTGTTACAGATCCAGACATTTGGTGTGGAGGCTCCATGTTCATCAGTAGATGATCTGACCAGTGGAATGGCCATGGCACAAGTTCTACAGAAAATGTGAGTCGTGTGTGTGTGATGATGGTTCACTTTATTGATGTAAATTGGCCATTCAATGATTGAAAATGTCCTAAAGCTGTAGTGTGGAGGATTAGCTTCTTTATCTGCATGTCGTTGAAACACAAAACAGTCTTCTTTACGTGGGTTTGTGTACGGCACTGCTGCTCTGTGCGGATGAATCTGATTGTGTAGGTTGGGATTGTGTAGAGTGGATTTATCATTGTACATCACTGTGACTGTAAGTCGTCACCCAATTTCAATTCTGAGCGACACATTAGCCCTTTCCTCTCCTTTCTCTTCATGAACGTGAGATCATTACACAAACAGGAACAGCTGCAAACTCAAATGTCCTTCAAAAATCAACAGAAATTCTAAGTCATTATTATTATAAGTTTACTGTTGTGCATTAGGGTAAGATAAGACAATAGTTTGAAACACTGATCTCTTTATGATTGCTATAAAAGGTGTGGATTATATTTAAAGGTGTTGTGGTTTAGCACTGATGTGTGTTTTGTGTGTCTCAGTGATGCTATGTACTTCACTGACGCTTGGATCGCTCGAATCAAAGCTGATGTTGGAGACAACTGGAGGTTAAAGGTAAAGATCCATTCTGAAAATCACTTTTCCTCATAATGATTGTCACAAAGGCATGTTCCTGTCTTTATTACATTTCACGCTCACACCGCCGTCTTTTATTCAGGTCAGCAATTTAAAGAAAATATTGAAAGGTATTCTGGATTACAACCATGAGGTGAGACACGTGCTCCGGTTTGAAACTGTTAAGTGTTAGACAGAAATCATTGGCGGAGTTAAATGTGTGATTGGTGGAACTGCAGGTGTTGGGTCAGCAGATGAATGACTTCACTCTTCCAGACGTCTGTCTCATTGGAGAACACTCAGATCCCGCTGAACTGGGTCGGATGTTGCAGCTCATTTTAGGCTGTGCGGTGAACTGTGAACAGAAACAGGGTAAGTCACTGTTTTTACATCGATGTGAACCCAGACAGACAGTGTCATTACACTTTAACCTGGCTTGACCTAAGCTTTCAGCCATTTAGAGAATAGATTAGTGTTTGGATCATAAACAGCTTTTCAAATGACTCCAGTCATGTGGAGAGAAAACCTTTGATATTTTGAGCTTATTTAGGAAAACATTGTTTCTCTAATAAATCAATCAATATGAACAATGATCATTCAAAGAATAACAAACATTTGTTTTCATTGATGATACTGTACATCGTCCTGTGAAGTGTTAAATGTCATTTCCATGACTTTATGACCTTCTGCATGAAAGAGGGTTTGTTTATTCCGGAAATCTGTGTGTGTGTTTTAGAATATATCCAGACCATAATGATGATGGAGGAATCTGTCCAGCACGTTGTCATGACGGCCATCCAGGAGGTCAGCAGCTCATCTCTCTCTCTCTCTCTGTTGTGTGACTGTGATGATTTCTGTCATTAATGTGTATTCTCTGTCACACACAGCTGATGAGTAAAGAGACGCCCGTGTCCGCAGGCAGTGACTCTTACATAGATCTGGAGAGACAGGTGAGGCTCTATCACTGGATGATGTGATGTTATTGTCAGCATCAGATGTCTGTAAAGAGTCTTTCTGTTTGTTTGTTCAGTTGAAGAAGACGGCAGAGGATCTGAACGACGCTTTATCCACTAAAGAAGAAATCGCTCAGCGCTGTCATGAACTGGACATGCAGGTGTTGATCTGCTCACTCACTCGCTGTGTGTCTTCACTAACCATCACGAGTCTGTACTGATTCACATCATCATCATCATCATGAAATGGTTCATGAGCACACATCATTGGTCTCACTGTTTTCTTTTATGAATTGATCAGTTTTTCAAAATGTTTCTTAGATGTTTATATTAGTATAATATATATTAGCTGTGTTCTTCAAAGGCAGGGTTGTGTTCTATGTGAGGTGTTGTGGTGGATTCTTTCCTTAGTTTTTCTGTGGTAACTTCTCATCCTCTTGCTTTTGAAGGCGTACCTCGTCCAAGAGCAACGAGATAGACTGAGGTTAGAATTTATTGAACTAGAGGAGAGGGTAAATCTCTTTTATTTCTTCTTCTGTTTCTCATCTGCTTTATAACACATCAGAGTGACGTACAGGCACGCTGTGTGTGTGTGTGTGTGTGTGTGTGTGTGCGCGCTGTCACCCCACAGACTAAACTTATTCTCTCTTGCCCAATGGTTCCCATGGCAACAGCTCTGCTCACCCACAAGTCTTTGCATCACCATGAGATGCCATCATGGGCAAGACAAGTGATCTGCAGATCTTTAGCAGGCCGTAGTGCTTGATATGACAGATCAGAGATCAGTTTGAGTGCTGTCAAGTGCAGGAATATTCTAACACGTGACGGCTGCTTGGCATGAGTTCACAGTCTGTGTGTGTGTGTGTGTGCGCGCGTGTGTGCGCGCGCGCAAGTCTGTCAACTGTTTTCTTTTAGACACATTCAGTGAGTTTAGATTGAGTACTTGTTCATTCGTTCCCTTCATTTGTCTCGGAGTTTAAAATGATTCTGATCTCACACATATACATTGACAGTCATGTGAAGTGAGTCTTCAGAAATGTGAGAAAATGAGATCAGTCCTATCATTCCTAAACCCCAGAGGAACTGATGATAAGAGTCTTCATCTGTTGACCTGCTCTGCTGAACCTCCTTCTGAATCAGCAGCTGCTGATGTTTGATTTTAACTAGAAGTCTGATCACTTCTTGGGTTTTTTTGTAAAGTAACTGCATTACATTACTTGTTACTTAAAAAGTTCTCTGATTACGTAACGCACGTAACTTACTTGTATCGCGTTACCCCCAACACTGTAGATTACAAATTCAAATTCCTTTTGAGGTTTTATAGAAAGGATTAGAAGTAGGGCTGCATGATAATTTATCTCGATACCACTAAATCCTAGTGAAGTGGAGCTGGCTACGATATGCAATGTGTCTATTTTTTTAATGCGTATCTTGTCCGTGAAGCACTGCTCTGGGATCAGAAGGCAATGCTGCTCGATCTAAAAGCAGTGCGAGTTTGAGTCGCTTATAATGTGCATTTGAAAAAGCAACACCCGTCAAACATGATCATTATAAATATACTTCATTATCATGAAAATACCCGAGGAGGCTTGAGGAACGGTGATCAATTCTGCACGAGAGCGCCCTCTGGCTTTCGGATGCAGCAGCATTTTCCGTACTTCACTCACAAGCTGTGCATAAATCACGTGATATTTATCATGACAGCCTCAGCAGGACTCATGTCTGATCTCTCTGTCAAATATTAAACGCTTAGATTAATGATCTCATGGACTCGTGTTTGTCAGGTGGCGGGACTTCAGGAGGAGAAAGAGCAGTCTGCTGGCTGAGAATCAGGTGTTAATGGAGAGACTCAACCAATCGGACTCCATCGAGGATCTGAACAGTCCGGCCGGCCGCAGACACCTGCAGCTGCAGACACAACTGGAGCAGCTGCAGGAGGAGACCTTCAGGTGAGATGACGTCAGTGCTCACACACAATAAAACTAGAGGAGGACGTGCATGACACTGATTTTAACGCCATGTCCTAACAGATGCTCTTAGCTGTCTGTGTCCACACATTTAGTGGTCACGTACAGCCAGTGATTATTTGGACCAATGAGAGTTCATGATGGGCGGGGCCACAGTGTGTTATAGAGAAGTGAAAGAAGAGTTTCTGAATCCAACAGGAACACGTCCAGGTCATACCAACACTAGATGTGAAGTGTAGGAGCAGTGATACTCTGGGTGCGTGTGTGCCTGTAGGCCGATGACGACGTGCTGTCAGTGTCTCACTGTCACTTACCACCCACCCACCTGCCCCAGTGGAGGTAACAGCACAGGGTGTGAGGCGTCACGGGGGTCTTCAGAAACCCTCTCACTGGGGCATCTTTAGATTCTCACAGTATACACGCCGTTCTCGTGTCTTCTGTGTTTCACCCTAGAACTGTCACACATGGTGATTAGATTAGTGACGACCCAACACATTATTATCATGAGTAGTAGTAGTATTATTATGAAGTCAAGAGCGTGTGATGGGGTGACAGACTCTCTTCGACCATGTGTACGGATGAGGAGGATGAGGGCGTGTGATGTCACACTGTCTGATCATGTGATCGTCTGTCTGGTTTGAGTTTGATGTGACAGAGGAGATATTGAGCACATTTAAAGGTTGATGTGTGTGGCGCACTGTGGTGGAGTAGGCGGGGCGAGACCGTGAGTCGAGGGATCACTCGTATCACGAAGGAGATCGGGAGCATAAGAGAACGAGCGACCGGACCGTCACTGAGAGAGGACCGGGCCCGGACACATGTTAAGATGTTTTATGTTTATGTATGGTGTGATTCGCCGGCAGTCGTCCGTAAGGGGCTGCCGGCTGTTTATTTACGTTGTTTATTTTGTGATTAAATGTTTAAATGTTTGCCGGTTCCCGCCTCCTTCCTTCCTTTTAATGAACCTTATTACACGCACAAACAGACCTGAGTGAAAACACCAGGAGTGTTGACAGTGACAGTGGATTCATTGTCATATATTTGACCGGACGTGTTCTTGTGAGATTCCCTCAGTTGTCAGTTAAAGAAACATCGAGACTCAGTTTCAGTGAAATGTTTCATGTGTTCTAAACGTCTTTTCCTCAGATGTCACATGTCTGTCTATGTGTGTTTCAGACTGGAAGCGGCTAAAGATGATTACCGTATTCGATGTGAGGAGCTGGAGAAGGAGTTAGTGGAGGTCAGGGGTCAGAACGAGGACTTGACCTCTCTGGCCGAGGAGGCGCAGTCACTGAAAGATGAGATAGATGTTCTCAGGTGAGATACAGACCGGAGGTCAGAGGTCAAGCGTCTGGATAAACTCTAAACTCTGTATATGTGTGTGTGTGTGTCAGGCACTCGTCTGATAAGGTGTCGAAGCTGGAGGCTCAGGTGGAGGCGTACAAGAAGAAGCTGGAGGATCTTGGAGACCTGAGACGTCAGGTGAAGCTCTTAGAGGAGAAGAACAGCAGCTACATGCAGACCACAGTCACGCTGGAGGAAGATCTGCGTAAAGCCAACGCCACACGAGGACAGCTGGAAACCTACAAGAGACAGGTTTGTGATGAAGACACTTCTTGTTTTACTGAAGTCATGTTCAAAACAAATGTCTCGCTATTAATAAAATCGCAAAGTCGCAAACTTCACTTCTGCGCTAGCTATAAAGGGTTAGGGATGGCCATCGTTCAATCATTTCATATTACAATATTCCTTTATTTAAATTAAATAAAAACATAACAAATGATGTAATTATTAACTTCAAAGTCACAATTTCACATCAAGCTTATAATTATCATTAAATATTCATAACGCATTAATATTGTATCCTGTATATAGGTTTTATTAATGTTGAAAAGATTTGTAATGTTGGAAATAAAAGAAAGAATTTAAAGAACTGTGTTTAAACCTGCACGCAGCGAAATCCTTTAAAAACAGAACATAAGAACAAAACACAATGTATATTGACAGTCTGTGGTATTGTGATCTTGTTTATTTAGTTTGACGTGTTCTTGATAAGAAAAACAAGCATATAGTAGGCCTCTTTTCCTCAGCCAATGAACAAGCCCGGAGCGCAGAAACCTCGCTGCTCTTCTAAATCCCGCTTACAAAATCAGTCAGTGTCTAACCCTAACTTGCATTTGCATCAATAAATAAAACAATACTGAAGTAACTAATGAATCATAGTGCGGTTCAATCAAACAAACCAAAAAACATCTGTGTGAATTTATTTTCAGGCTATAGCTACACATAATATGGTGATGTGAGCCGAACATAACACACCGGGTAGCTGGCAAAAAAAAATTAAAATATGTAAACTAGCTTGTGCACAAAGATTTAGGAACATATACAAATTATTTTCTTTTTATCATAAAGTCCATAGGAGTAATTTGCGGTTGGAATGTCCCCAGCACTTTTTTGGAAGAAATGCTTGTGGAAGGCGTGTATTGTTTAGGGCCATTAACATGTAAAACTCCTGGAAAACGCAGGCTTTCTCACCATCTCTCGTGGAATAACGTGATATTTGCTGAAGACAGAGAGCAGGATGAAATGCGTTTATCCTCCGCGCTGGCGCCGCTTGCTTGCGCATCCAGTGTCCCAGCACAAAAACGTGTAAACCAATGCACAAGTTTTATTCATAGGAATAAAGTGTTCTAAAGTGTAGGCTAATACACCACAACAGCCAAGTGACCTTCCCCTTTGGGAAGCACATACTGTGAGAGGTTCAGCCAATGGACGGGCCGCCCACTTTACAGTATGTGATCAATATGCCCAACCAGTTATTACAGAAACAATCGATTAAAGTATTCTTTTCACCACTTTTCAAAACAACGTTACGCCACTGATCACGTGATTACAGATGAAGTGAAAAAGCGTTAAATAAGACGAGACAATTCTGTAGTGTTAACTTAACCCTGTGGTGATGCAGTTTTTTATTCATATGAAAAATATGAATGTTCGAATAGCGATTTTAATATTCAAATAATTCTTGCCGATCGAATATTTGAACATTCGTGCACATCCCTAATAAAGGGTTTGTATTAAAGAACAGTTTAATCCAACAAGCGCTGAGCGAACATCTGTGGACTCTAGACCGCTGAATAATGATTCTCACAAACTAAAAAACTGTGAGCATTCAGAGAATCAGAGAAGACTGTCGGATCTAAGGCCTGCCCATTTTCAAGAAGTCATTCTGCAGTGGTGTCACCAAACACACAATCATGCTCAGGAAGTGACATCATGACGTGTGATGTGTTTTCAGGTGGTGGAACTTCAGAACAAACTCTCTGATGAGTCCAAAAAAGCCGATAAGATGGAGTTTGAGTATAAGCGTGTGAAGGAGAAAGTCGACTCTCTTCAGAAGGATAAAGATGTAAGACATCCTCATGATGTGTTTTCTCACTCTTCGCACACGATGGGTTCCTGTTTGTTGAGATGTTTCGTGTCCTCTTCCTCCTCTCTTTCTGTGTGTGTGTGTGTGTAGAGGATGAGAACCGAGAGAGATTCTCTGAAGGACACTATTGAAGAGCTGAATTGTGTGAAAGCTCAGGAGTCTCAGCTCACATCAGGTGACACTTTCACTCATTTTAAACAACACACGAAACGCACAAAAACAAATCCACAATGAAGAGCCGTTTGTTACACTTATTTATATTTCATCTTTCAGGCCTTCATTGTCACTGTGTGTCTGATTTTCCTCAGGTTTGGTGCCACTCGGAAGTAACGAGCCGTCCGATTCGCTGGCTGCAGAAATTGTCACACCAGAGATTCGGTATGTGACAGACACACAATCACAGTTGTGAGACAGACTACACAAGTTGCTCACGGCTTCAATGCATCTGATTGAGTTTCATGGATTGATATTCACAGGCGGCGGAAACATTCACTCGAGAGCTTTATAATGTATCGAAAGATTGACTCACAGACTTTGAACCACACGAGCAGCTGAAGCTAAAACACGGTTGAAAGGTCTTCACATCATAACCTTCAGCCTCATGTGTTTGTTGGATTCATTTGTTAAGGCCGTGAATTAAGAATCCATTCTCTTGGGCAGTTTCAGTTACTGTCCGTCCTCTCGTGTTGATATATATTTCATCTCTTTTGTATTTTCTGCGTGTCTTTATGAAGCTACTAGGTTTTTTAAGTACTATGATCAAATGGGGAGAACAACTGACTCACTGAATGAACCCGAATGACCCGCTCCATAAAGTGTGTGTGTGACATCAAGCTGAATGTGTGGTGTGTGATATTATTGTGTTGTTGTCAGGGAGCGTCTGATTCGTCTGCAGCATGAGAATAAGATGTTGAAGTTGGCTCAGGAGGGATCAGATAATGAACAGATCGCTCTGCTCACCAGCTTACTGGAGGACGCCAACAGCAGAAAGAATGAACTGGAGACAGAGAGCAGGTCACTACAACACACACGCACACGCACACACACACACTGTGACACACTTTAACTTGTGCGTGTGTTTTATGTGTGTCATCAGACTAGTGAATCAGAGGTTACTGGAGCGTCAGTCTCAGGTGGAGGAACTGCAGAAGTCTCTTCAGGAACACGGGTCTAAATCAGATGACGTGAGTGGGGGGGTCACGTGTGTGACGTGACATGACGTGGATCTCACCTGTACTAACATTCTGCTGCATGTGTGCACATGTGTACTAATGTGATGTCACTCATGTTATAGCTTGATCCTGGCATGCCATTGGTCGTCCTGTCAGTTCTGTGTGGAGGGTGATGACATCATCAGAAGCGTGTGTGTGTGTGTGTCCATTACCATCTCACATCATACACTGATACCTCTTGATGCGTCTCATCCTTTCTGTTTGCTCTCTCTCTCGCTGTGGTGCGTGCTTGTCCTCTGTTGAGCTCTCTTCATCATTTCTCTCTGAAAGCACTGTTGCATGATGGGTGATATTCCATGGGCAGATGGCTCCTGCATGACTCCTGACCGCAGCGTTCAGTCTCTGTACTGCTCATCATCACTCTGACGTGTCCTTCACTGCATTACATGAGTGTCTTATGGAAAAGGGTTTGATGTGTGCTCTTTGTGAATGCCATGAGATGTGAGGATGTGATGTCATTGGTGATGGTTATAATCTGCTGTGACATCGCATCCATGTAAACACAAATCTCTTTCTCACTGCTGCTTTACACTTTCCTCAGTGATTGTTCATTTGGATAAAGACTCCACAGAAAATGCTCGTTTCATTCTCTGTCCATCAGGGGGCGCTTCAGTGTCAGAACGAGCTTGAATGCATCAGTTTGTGTGACTTCTTCTGTTTTCTCTCTCTCTCTCTGTCTTCAGTCTGCTGTAATGAAGAGGAAATGTCAGGAACATCTGTGAGTATCAGACATCATCCCGAGCATGTTCTGATGATGATGTCATCATGTCAGAGGTCACACAGTGAATGTGGTGTTTGTCTTTGCTCTTCAGAGAGAAGTTAAGAGATGCCTCCAATGAACTACAGAAGAAGAGTTGTGTGATTGAAGATATGGAGAGCAGAATGTTTTCCAGCGGTGAGACTCATCTGTGTGAAATAGCTGCAGTGTGTGTGTTCAGACGCTAATGCTCATGATAATCCTCGCTTGACCATTTCAGCTCAGACCATTGAAGAACTGGAGGAAGCACTGAAGAAGAAAGATGAAGATATGAAACAGATGGAGGAAAGATACAAGAAATACCTGGAGAAAGCCAAAAGTGTGCGTATAACTTTACACTCTCTTCCTTGTGTGTGTGTGTGTGAGAGAGAGAGAGAGAGAGAGAGAGAGTTTAATGTTTATTTGGTTTGGGTGTGCAGGTGATTCGGACTCTGGACCCCAAACAGAATCAAGGTTCTGCTCCTGAAGTTCAAGCCCTGAAGAACCAACTGCAGGAGAGAGAGAGAATGCTGCACTCTCTAGAGGTCACACACACACTTACAGTGAACACACACACAAACACTGTTACTGTTACCGTACGTGACTGAAGTGTGCGTGTGTGTGTCTGTGCAGAAGGAGTACGACAAGACAAAGTCTCAGCGAGATCAGGAGGAGAAACTCATTGTGTCTGCCTGGTACAATATGGTGCGTAAACACAACACAACTTCAGTTCAGCTGAGAGACACTCAGTCACGTGACCACATCACATAAACACTAATGTGAAGGGAGCACCTACTCACCTGTCAATCACAGTGTCAAGATGGTGTGTCTGCTAGGTAAAGCGAATGTGTTGTGTGTTTATGTGTGATGTTGTGTTGTTGTCTCAGGGAATGGCTCTGCAGAAGAAAGCGGCTGAGGATCGATTGGCCAGCACGGGATCGGGTCAGTCCTTCCTAGCCCGACAGAGACAGGCCACCAGCGCCCGCCGGGCATATCCGGGCCACGTGCAGCCCACCGCAGCCAGGTAGAACGTCCTGCGCTGCCTGTCGCCATGGCTACCCTCACCACAGCACCACTGTAGCCAATCAGGACACCTGTTTGCACCCAAACTCCTTCTTCCTCCGACTCATTCTCTGAACTGATGTGTGGTATCTGACAGAGCTGCTCTGTGTTTCACTCATGTTCTCTGTTTTCAAGACGAGATGCTGCGCCGCTCAACGTTAATCCTGTTTATATGCATCAAGATAACAGACAAAAGTCAAGACGCTTCCACAGCCAAGCGGCATGATGCTCACGCTTCTGTTTTTAGTCTCTATTCTACACATGCATGAACCGCAGCACTAACACCAGAATGTTTGCCAGACAAAATGTTTTACTTTGTTTTTGCAGATCATGTTCATTTGAATATTTTTAAGTATAGTTTTGGATTATATTTTATAGTATCAGCTTTCATTTCGTCTTAAACTGTTGAGCATCTCTGCTTAAAAACTCTTCTGGACATCCGAAAGATCTTCTGTTGTCATGCACAGCTGAAGTTTGCATCATCTTTCTCACATCTCTTTTTTTATTTGACGAGTCACTAACGCAAGAAGCAGTGAGTTACAGTGTATTTTATAACCGCTACGGGTGTTGTGGCACGAGTCATTAAACCCCCCACAGCTGTTATATAATGCTCTGTAACACACTGCTTCACACGGCTTATTGCTGATTTTGAGGCTATGTAATGAGGTCAGACGTTATAAATCGGGGTGTTTTATAACGCTTAGAACTCGCCCCAACCAATCAGAATCAAGCACCAGAACTGAGCGTTTTATAATAAGACGTTTGTATCTATGCATCGAAAGAGCGTGTGTTTTAAATCTTTGATAAACACGATTGTTAGACACGAGTTTGTAGATCTTCATTGTTGGTTTTCACTGTGCCTTCATTTTACACACATTCTCATGACGAATCCACATCTGTGATGTCATCATGGCTGTCATTCAGACACCTTCCTAACAACATTTATTAAAAAACATGAGAACTGGAGACTTTAGCCTGATGTTCAGCATCTCGTTGTGAATTAATAGATGGATTTTCTCAGAGAACAAAAACATTTGATTGTTATTCCCACATCACGGCCCTACAAAAACAAGAGCATCATCGACACTTTTGCACATTCTGAATGTGGAGTAACTAACAGCGAAATGTGTTTGACTGACAGATGTCCATCTCCTCTTTTCCAGTGATGTTAAAGCATGACCAGCAGGGGGCGGGGCTGCATGAACCATGACCAGCAGGGGGCGGGGCTACATGACTTTTCATTTAACTCATGGATTCCTACTAACACATCATGAACTTCTAACCGCTGAAGCCGTGTGGTACTAACACGCCCTTGTGGTCACATGACGGGTCAGTGAGGTGTCAATCATTCTGTCATGCGTGTTGTCTTTAAAACTGACCTGTGATCAGTGTCAAAACCTGACTGTTACACTGTTACAGAACGATGATCTTCTTGGTTTTCATCGGACATCTCCGCATTTGTGTTGAATGTTTTATAATCTGTGTGGAATTGCGTGACAGTATTTGATGTGGAGTTACTGGCAGAAGATTGAGTCACCGTGCCTTCACTCGTATTTATTCATTCTGTCTTTATGGTTCTGCTGCTCTGATGGACGTGTGTGTCTGACAGCGCAGGGTTTCCACTCACAGCTGTCGTATTGACCCGTCTGATCTGTTACCTACAGTGTTGCAACCGCTTCTCCTTCTTTTGTGTGAGATCAGTATGTGCTTTAACTTTAGAAATGATGTTGCTCAGACAACTTTAATTTTAATTCTGCTGCTGTTTTCCTCAAGTAAATATGATGAATAATCATTCTCCAGCATATATATATATTTGAACTTCTGAACAGTGTTTGTCTTTGTGTTGTTTTTAATGCAGGATTTTAATATTTCAGTTTGTATTAGAAAGAGGTTTTTCAGAGGTTCATCTAAACATCTCTCACGTGTACCTGATGAAGATATTGGAAAATACATTTACAGTTTTATGTTTTTAATCTCTCATTACATTTAGCTGATATGTAGTAGCGGATGCTTCTTTCAACTTGCCAAGTTTATATTGTTTGTATAGAATATGTACATGCTGTATGTGAGGCAGTTTTACAAGAACGGACGGATTATAAATTGCAATTCATGATGTGTCTTCATTAAAACTCTCTTGAGGAGTTTGTGCTTCCAGTGCTACAAAACTGTACAGTTGTAATTCAAGTTGTAAATAAAGCTTGTATAAAAGATTCATGATTGAAAATTGGCTGATGTTTGTGTTATTTGTATTTTCTCATTTGAATGTTCACTTCATTTAACTCTTGATGTTAATGTTTTCTCCGTCTTCCATTAACAGTAAACCAGAAGGGATGAAGGTGGGGATCCAGAGAGTGGAAACTAGCACTAGTGCTCAATGTTGACCTTTCAAATGTTCTGATTTCAGTCTTTCCTATTTGACTAAATCAATGTTTCTATGTCCTATGTCTATGTAGCTTTCCTGTAGCTCAGTGGTAAGAGCATTGCGCTAACAACGCAAGGTTGTGGGTTCGATCCCAGGGGATTGCAAATACCTATGTAAAATGTGTAGGATAAAGCAATGTAAGTCACTTTGGATAAAAGCGTCTGCCAAATGCCTAAATGTAAATGTAAATGTCCTCAGGTTCATATGAAACTTTCTGGAAGGGAGGAGCACAAAGAATGGACTTTCCTTTGCTCTAAACTCAGTCACTTTAAAACAACGTCTGAACAAATTTGTGGCATCATTGAAATTGTGTCTTGATAGTGAATCTGACTGGTTGAGCCTCAAGACATTAGGATTATGGTTTTGGTTTATTTTGAAGATAGCATGACACCCCAACAGACAACAATAAGGATAAATCTGAGAATATGAATGGATCCGTGGCACATTCTCAAAACTTCTTGCTTTTCGTCTCAGACGTGGCACAACATCACAGGCGTGTGTGTACTTTTGGCTTCAAACTCCGTTAGCTCTGATGAATGTGTGTATTTAATGAGTTTTGTGCCCCAGTTCTGTCTGTTAAGTGAATGATTGTGTTTGTGGGAGATTAGAAATACATGTGTAAAGCGTCTGAGATTTGATGTATTTGTCACAGAGGTGTGGGATGAAAATGTGAATAATACTTCTAGTGAAGGGTTTACAGCGCTGTGTAGCCCAACACCGGTCATTCATACGATGATCTGTCGTCATCTGCAGCCAAACACAAATCCTCCTCTGTTGTTATACAGTAAAGTGTGTATAGACATTCATTCATTTGGCAAATGTCAAAATGTTTTTCACAGGCTCGGCTCGTTCTTCATTGGTGGAGCGATGCACTGACAGAACAAAGATTGGGTTTGAGCCTCATGCAGGGAACACAAACTGATCAAGAGAACATGTATACGATGAATGCATGAATGTCATTTCAGTACAAACTGAAAGCACTCGGTCCAGAGGTCACAGAAGCTCAGAGTTTGGTCTCAGTTCAGGGACGAAGACGACAGAAACAATACTTTGATCAATTGTTTCTGTAATAACTGCTTGATCATATATTCCCAACCAGTGTGAGCAACGAGTTTTAGATGTTAACAGCTTGACATCATTTGGCCGACGCTTTTCTCCAAAGCGACTTGCATTGCATTATCCTATACATTTGTTAGTATGTGCAATCCTCTGGGGTCGAACCCACGACTTTGGCATTAACGCCATTCTCTTAACACTGAGATACACACCTTCCGCAAGCATTTCTTCCAAAAAGTGGTGGGCACATGTCCCACCGCAAATAGCGCGCGTGTTGTTTTGATGATGACTTCCTGATTCAAGCTGCTTACAGGAAGTGTAGTTTGATGTGGTCAGACACTGAAATGACACGCGTCGACTCTCCTGGATTTGCCTCTGATTCATATTTCACATGTTTTTCTAATGTGCTGTCATGATCGATTTAAAGAGCAGATGTAAAGTGTGAGATCTCTCAGGTGTGGTTTGTGTCGCTTTAACCAGTTTTGACAAACCCAAAACCTTCAATGAGCCGCAGTAACATTCCTGTAAGATACAATCAATGGTTCGCATCTCAGAATGTCTATTAATATTCATCCGTCCGCTTTCTCGCAGTGTCCCGCTGGGTTTTCCCACAGCTCCTCGGAACTCTCGCAAGAACCGAAACACTTTCCGGCTGATGAGAAATCTTGATAACGTCTCTGTGAAGCTCAAATATCCATTACATGAAAACCGTCATAACATAACATATAACATGTCTCGTCTTTCTGTTTGCAGGGATGTGCTGAACATGCTTGTTCAAGAAAATGCTTTTACAACGAGACCCAAGACCAGCACCCTGGACAAGATACGGCTGGAAGAATAAGGGACTATTCACACTTCGCGTCTAAACCGCGCGGCAGTCTGAAAAGTTGAACTATTTTCGTCTCGATGTTGCTCCCTGTGTGCGCGCGCCTGCCGCGTGTCTACGTTTAAAAGAACGAACTTGCGCGCGCTAAAGACGCGAAATGTGAATCGGCCCAATGAAGACACGGCGGGAAGAACTGCTTTACACATCATGATCGTCTTTATTAAATGAATATGTCAACTCTCTGTTTATGACACAATGTCAAATCACCTGCTGAAAGATTTGAGTAAATAATTCACTTTCAATATTATACGGTGTGAAAGAACAGACGAGTTTTTACTCGTGTGCTCATTTACATGTTCGATTCTGAACCTCAGAGAAGCTGCTGATATTTAAGGTTTTTTTATGAACTCTTTCTGAATTACTGTTGCACTTGAATGTGTAATGTGTGTGATGGTCATGTGTGTTCATCAAGTCTTCTGAAGTCATTCTGATATCCTGCTTTGGTTTTAGTGGTCTGTGATGAAACGGCTGTGAGCTGCTGTATATCGATGGAAGTCATTGAAGTTCATGAATGTTTTTCTGTTTCATCTGCTCCACCTGCAGGAAGAGATGATCACTGTGTGTGTGTGTGGTGTGTGTGCGTGCGTGTGTGCGTGTGTGGGTTTGAACATACAGATGTTGCCGTTTACTCACATGATACAAACGTCACGTGTGATGAATGGAAGTGTTCATCTGGTCAAAAGTTCCGATTGATGTCACCACAGACTAGAGACTCTCAATAGAATCCTCTCTGACCTCAACTGGATTTCATAAACACATGAGAAATAAAAAAAAATCTAACACCATTCACAATAGTACAAAATTGTCAGGGAGGATCAATGAAATACAGACAGGACATTTCTAGCATTTCTTATGGTCGGTGGTCTTCACATTTTTGCAGGGCAAAAAATACAATTGTATTCAAATGTTATATGTTTTATAAAATGTAAATAAACGACCATGACAATGATGTGTGAAATAATACGGTAAGTCCATCGGAGTAGAAAAGGAAGAAACATTCTCAAATTTGATCTAAAGTGAATCCTGTTAAAATAGCTCTCAAAACTTCTCTCTTCCACAGAAAGTCGAGGTGTCCGAGCTTTCGCTCTAAAGAGAATCCTCAGAGGTGGGATGTTGCTGGTGGAGATCACAAGCCAAGCGCTTAACCAATATAAAAACCTTCCTGCTGTTTCTTGAACTCAAAAGGATGAAGCGCAGATGCTGTTGGTTCTTCTGTATGAATTCTGTGTTTTAAAACCATCTGTGTCTCCTGAATGTGAACCGTGGACAGTAAACATGAAACACATGCTGGCACCCACATGACATCACACACGTTTCTGTTCACAATGACATCACAGAAGCTGAAACTGTAAGCGTGTGCTGAGGAACACAGCGTCTGTAGAGCGAGACCACATGACTCAAGCTCACATCACTTCTTATGTCACGCTGCTGTATTCACACATTCTATACAAGCGCACATACATAGTTCATTGCTTCTGTAGAATACTGTCACAAACACATCAACTAAAAACATCTATTTAATAAATTAAAGCAATAATCTCTAGAAAAAAAAACATTCAACAAGCCACGAAGTTCTAGAAAGGAGATTTTACTGAAGAGGCGAAATACGCTTATTTATCAACGCTGGTTAGTAACAGATTTGATCACAAAAATATAAAGGCTCTTATATATATATAATGAGAAGTGAAGAGAAACAAGTCTAAAGGACATCGATCATACATTAGACATATATGTACATGAAAGTGAGTTCTTCAAGCAGTGAGGGAAACGAAGAGGTCATCAGAGGTCAAAGGTGAAGCGTCAGAAGAGCAATTTGAACATACAGAATAAGAGCAGTGCTTGTCCACGAGGAGGCGGAGCCTGAGAACGTCTGTTCACGATTGGGTCTGCCGTGGTCTTGTGGGTGTGTCTTGATGTAACCGTTGATGATGCGGACGAGAGGGGGCGGAGGCTCAGCCGTTGTGCTACGAGAGAAACAAGAGACTGTCAGACACGTTTATGTTTATTAAATATAACACGGTCTAGTTTAGATTGTTATGTTGTGTGTTACTGATCTTCCTCACACATCATCACAACAAAGCGAACTATGAAGAACCAAAGACAGAGACAGTTCATTCAGAACCCAATCTCATTCCATATATCACAAACACATGGCGCTTAAAACTATTTTCTAATCAATGCTTGTCACATTGCATTCTGGGACATGTGCTTTTGGATCAGTCATGGCACAGAGGTAGTGTTGATGTGCCTGATGTGTGTGTTGTTCTGATGAACACTAAATGTTAAGGACACGAAAGAAACACACTGTAGACAATCCACGGATGGGGATGAGACGAGTATGAATAACATCAGCATAGAGTCGTTCACTTCATCATATCTGATTGATTTCATTTCTCTTTGTTGTTGTAAAGCAGCTGATATGTGATATGCGTAGAGCCGTTTAAACACATGACAGTGTCAGAATGAAGATTTTATCCTCAGACTCTGACAGCTTCAAATAAACCCTCATGTTTGTTTTCACAGAAATTAAAGCAATAAACCGCCAGAGTTTCTGATGACATCACTCTGATCCGTTCAGTCCATTACAGCCGTCTGTACACTTACAACAATAAACAACAGAATATGTGCGCGTGCGTGAGTGCGTGCATGTGTGTGTGTGTGTGCGTGCATGTGTGTGTGTGTGTGTATGTATGCGTGTGTGCGTGCATGTGTGTGTGTGTATGCGTGCGTGTGTCTGTATGTATGCGTGTGTGCGTGCGTGCATGTGTGTGTGTGCATGTATGCGTGTGTGCGTGCGTGCATGTGTGTGTGTGTATGCATGCGTGCGTGTGTGTGTCTGCAGCTTCTCTCGGCAGGGTAAAGACAAATCAAATGTCTGTTTGTTTTGAATGTCTGGGCTTGAGCTGGGTCTAGTTGAATGAAATGTATTTTAGTCAAAACTCATTTAAGCGCGTGTTGAAAGAGAAGTTCAGGAGACGTTCCAGATGAATGAAAGGGATATAAACGCTCACACATCTTCAGTATTTCAGATAATAAAGTCTTTTGTGTTGGAGTGTAAAACAAAGGAATAAGACTGAGGTAAAGGTTTCCTCCTCACCTCTCCTCCAGACGAACCCACAGATCATTGAAGTGCCGATGCTTCTGTGGCTTCTTCTGTTTGTTCCGTCGTTTCTTCTTCTTCTTCTTCAGCTTGCGTTCCACTTTCTCCAGTAACTCCAGACTGTGTGGAAGCAGCGTCTGCGGGACGGATTCCTGAGGATCTTCGGTGTCGTGTAAGAACGGCTCCAGCGGTGAATCGGTCAGATCTTCTGATGACCTCCTGCCCATCAGCACAACATGTCATTATTACAGCACCATCACAAACAACCATGTGTGCTTGTGTTTAACACAGAGATAATAAACACAACGATGAGCTCTGAGAACACAACAACAAAACACACGTGTGTGTGAAGGAAACGTTAACATCTTTATCAAGACTGAAACAAAGACAACAAATGATTGGATGATGTGCGGTGATGTAATGGGCGGAGTTTAACTTCAGTGTGTGTGAGCTGCTGTGTCTCATTATGAGCTCCGGCCGGCTCACGGCTCACATTCAGTGAGACGTGTAACAGTACTGGCCTCACACACATCTGGAATCAGTCAGCCGCGTGTCACACGAGCCAAACTCTATTGTGTGTGTGTGTGTGTGTGTTACCTGTGCAGTGGCTGTCCGGCGGGTGTGTGTTCGACCTCATAACCCTGACTGCGCAGAACATCGATCACTGTGTTGTTCCCCAGAAAGTGACCTGTAACCCAAACACTCCACCGTGACTCTCTGATCATCACCATAATAAGAACTTTATTTTATAAACCGCCTTTTTAAAGTAGCTTCTCAAAGCGCTTCACATAAATAATGAAAAATAGAATATAGGTCACAGAAATTCTAAATATAATAGAATTCAAACAGAAATAAAAGAAGAAATTATACTAAACACATAATGTACATATAATAATACAAAACAAATATAAATAAAGACAACATACATTTGTCACATAAA